>VYZU01010980.1:51136-92098 GCA_013401355.1 Ceyx cyanopectus
CTAAACAGAACAGATATACCTTAAGTGGGTGGAAATGAACTGTTCTAATTTTCTGTAAGAACTTGTACTGAAGTTCACAGTGCAGTTGGAAAGTCTCGTGTTGAATTTCAGGTTTTGTTTTGAAATGGAATTTAAAGTTGGGGTTTGTGGAAGATTTACAAACAGGGTACAGTAGCTATGACTTCACTAGGATGCCATAACATTGAAGCACTTATCTTACTAAAAGATATAATCTCTATAAACTTGTAATTGAAGTTTTGTGGTGGTGTTTTGGTTTTTTTTAGAGGATCAGTATTGAAGGAGCCCTGTTATCTCAAAGCACCAAACTAGGATCAAATGAAGCCCTGATGAATTCTAGAAAAAAGGTGCCAGTGGAAGCCAGTGGATTGGAGAGCCAATTTCAAGAGTCCATTGAGCCAGCCTACAGCAGTGATCAAGATGAAAATCTTCAGACTTCTGCTGCAGAACAGATTGATGCTGATGATGAGGAAGAGTCTGAACAGGTAGGAAAAAGAGGGGGAAAAAAAATCCTTTTTGCCTGGGGAGGATGGAAGAGGGATTAAAATTAACTGTAAAACAGCAAGGAGGCAGGAATGTTTTACAAGTGTTTAAAACTTTCTCTCCTTAGAAATATTTTTACTTAGACCTCTCATGATAGTTTTTTGCACTTTAACAGAGAATATGTAAAATTAGCCCCTAAACAGAGGAAGAAATCTCTACTGTCTGAAAGAGATTTTACTTAGTCCTTTGCAGTCCTCAAGCCTATTTCTGATAGGAAGCTCTTGCTTTTACCTGTTGTGCACAACTGACCTTTCCTTGCCTCTCCTACTGCTGCTATGAAATAAAACTTTTCAGGCCACATGAAGCAACAGTGCCTTCAGGTCTCCAAAGCAAGTACTTGAATATGAAGCTAAGATTCAGACACTGCCACATGTGATGTGATGTTTCTTGACCTGTGAGCTGCTGACAGAACATGTGAACTTTAGCATGAGAAAGTATGGATTTCCAAACACAAGAATCTTTGTTACTGCTGCACTGGTGGTAGCTTTCCTCACTCTGCATGATGGTTCAAAACATATGTAGTACTTCTGAAAGATTAAAACCTCATTTTTGAAATGTGGTTGTATGAAATAATCTAGATTTGCTATTTTGGTTTAGTTGATAGTGAGATCATATCCTGTGTAGTCCATTTATTTTATGAATTAACCAAAATCTTTTTGAAGTTTACTGTTCATTTTCTCTTTGAAATTGCACTATTTGCATTGTAAATCTTGGATAAAATACTATCTTGTTTTGGAGTAATACAACATCTTGTAATTCTTCCACTTCCTGACATAAGTATAACAGAATGACTAAGTGCAAAAGAGTACCACTATAAAATTGTACTATGTTATCTTAGGGTTTAATCCTAGATGTGGCAACATCATTTTACATTGTCTGCATTCCCATCATATGTGCCCTTTACTCTGAGGTAATTTGGGCACTGCCCAACTAGTGACGTTCTGTCCAGCTGTTTATTGTTGCTTTGTGTGTGATTGATTGTCTTCTGGGAGGTTGGATGACAGCACATTTTTTTTTAATTTAGAATTTTAATATTTCAAATTTCTGGTTTTAGAGACTGTCAGTGATAGGGAGACCATATCCTCTTCTGTTATAACTTTGGCTGTGAGATTAAGCCTTTTCCCTTGTCCAGTTTTTTTGTTTATTCTTTTACATCTACCTCTACCTCTGCATTTTTACACTCAGATTCTGTTTTCAGTCCCTTTTGACGATATGAATTTATACAATTTAATTGGTTATTGGAAAGAAAGTTTTCTAGACTCTGAATTATTCTTGTAGCTGTGCTTTGACTATTTGTGAGCATTTTTTCCCCCTGATGTAGATACCTGGTCAGTTCTAGCTGCTAGTAATTCTTCAGAACAAGGTTGTACAAGTAACTGTAGATTTTACTACTACTTTTCTCTTTTCTTTTAAATCATAGGGAGTGCAGCAAAACTCACTACAGAAATTGAAAGGGGGAAGAAAAAGACTTAATAGTCAAGCTGCTGAAAATGTTGAAAAACGGAGAAGTGTTAATCTCAACAAGTGTGAAACACAGGTATGTGTGTATATATATATATATATTTTTAAAAAAAAGAAACAAACAACTTCTGTTTTGCTATGCATCATAAATATTTTACAGAAATCTGTGTTTTTCCCAGGTAGACTGATAAGTCAACTTTTGTTTAGGTCACATATTAATATTTATCATTAATCAAGCAAGAAAGGGAAGAGACCAGTGTGGCTGAGCCAAGACTACTGGTCAAACTAAAAAGCAAGAAGGAGCTTCACAAGCGGTGGAAGCAGAGACAAATACCCTGGGAAGAGTATAGGGATGCTGCTCAACTATGTAGGGATGAGGTCAGGAGGGCCAAGGCATTATTGGAGCAGAACATGGCAAGGGATGTAAAGAATAACAAGAAGAGATTCTACAGGTATGTCGATCAAAAAATGAAGTCAAAAGAAAACATACCCCCCCGAAGAGTAAAAATGGTGGGCTAGCAATAATGGATGAGGAGAAGACTGAGGTTCTTAACAATTTTTTTTCCTCAGTCTTCACTGACAACCTCTCTCCCAACACTCCCCAAGTCAAACTGCAAGGTGTGGACCAGGATGGTGAAGTCTCCCCCACTGTATGTGAATATCAGGTTTGTGACCACCTGAGGAACCTGAACATACATAAGTCCATGGGACCTGATGAGATTCATCCCAGAGTCCTGAAAGAATTGGCTGATGGAGTCACCAAGCCACTTGCCATGATATTTGAAAAGTCTTGGCAGTCAGGTGAAGTCCCTGAGGGCTGGAAGAAGGGGCATGTTAAAGGGTAGAAAGGAGGACTCTGAAAACTATTGCCCTCTCAGCCTCACCTCTGTGCCTGGGAAGATCATGGAGCAGATTCTCCTAGAGGGTCTAACAAGGCAAATAGAAGGCAGCGGGGTGATGAAAGACAGCCAACATGGCTTCAGCAAGGGCAGCTCCTGCCTGACCAGTCTGGCTGGATGGTCTCATCCAGAGGGTGCTGGTCAATGGATCGATGTCCAGATGGAGAACAGTGACAAGTGGTGTCCCTCAGGGGTCTGTACTGGGAGCTGTACTGTTTAATATCTTCATTAATGCTATTGACAATGGGATTGAGAGCACCATCAGCAAGTTCACAGATGACACCAAGCTGAGTGGTGCTGTGGAAAGGCTGGAGGGATGGGATGTCATCCAGAGGGGCCTGGATAGGCTGGAGAGGTGGGCTCAGGGGAACCTCATGAGGTTCAACAAGACTAAATGCAGGGTCCTGCAGCTGGGTCAGAACAACCCTCACTATCAATCCAGGCTGGGGGATGAGGTGCTGGAAAGCAGCTCTACAGAAAAGGACTTGGGGGTGTTAGTGGCTGAGAAGCTGGCCATGAGGCAGCAGTGGGCACTGGCAGCCAAGAAGGCCAGTTGTCTGCATCAAGGGAAGTGTGGCCAGCAGCTGGAGAGAGGGGATTCTGCCCCTCTGCTCTGCTCAGACCTCCCCTGGAGTATTGCAGCCAGCTCTGGAGCCCTCAGCACAGGAGAGACATGGAGCTGATGGAGCAGGGCCAGAGGAGGCCACAGAGATGCTCAGAGGCTGGAACAGCTCTGCTGTGGGGACAGGCTGAAGGAGCTGGGGTTGTTCAGCCTGGAGAAGAGAAGGCTCTGGGGAGACCTTAGAGCACCTGCCAGTGCCTGAAGGGGCTCCAGGAAGGCTGCAGAGGGGCTGTTTCCAAGGGCCTGCAGTGAAAGGATGAGGGGTAATGGGTTTAAATGAGAGCAGAGGAGATTGAGACTGGATCTCAGGAAGAAGTTGTTTCCCTTGAGGGTGGTGGCTCAGTGGCACAGGCTCCCCAGGGAGGTGGTTGAGGCCTCATCCCTGGAGCTCTTGCAGGTGAGGTTGACCAAGGCTCTGAGCAGCCTGGTCTAGTTGAGGGTGTCCCTGCTCCCTGCAGGGGGGCTGCACTAGATGCCCTTTGGAGGTCCCTTCCAGCCCTAGACATTCTATGAGTCTATGATTTATATTATTGAAATATTAATCTCTATGATTAAAGAGAAAAGAACAAATAATCAAACCACTTAGCATTAATTTAAGACAAAAGGAACTACCTTTACCTTTCTTTCCCAGCCTCTGGCCAGGAACATCTACAGCATCATTCATGTTAGCCTTAGCAGGCATGTAGCCTTGCTGTAAATTAGATCTTCTTGCCGAGCCGGGTGAAAAATTACTTGAAAAAGAAAATTAAATTTTCACTGTCATGTGCTAGAGAGCATAGCATACCTTTCTGCTAGGGTTGCAGACACAGGGAAAGTGAGAAAAACAAAACTTTTGGCAAAAGCCCAGAGTCAGATTAGCTTAATCCAACTGTGAAACTCCAGAGTTAGCATAAACAGTTTAATCTAACTCCTGCCAAGCAAATTTGCCTTTAATTACTCATGTGTTTGCATGAGCCAATGTCTTCTATTTGAAGTAAGATGCTATTAAATGCCAAGAGTGAGCTCTGAGCCATGATAAGGATTAGGAGGCCTAGCAGTCTGGCATTACTGCCTTGGCTGCCTGGCTCTGTAGCGAGGAGCCTGCTCACCCTGCTTGTCTCCACCTGATAATGTGCTGTGGGACACGCTGGTGCTGTGGCAGTTCTGTGTATGAAAGAAATGGCTGTATTATTGCAGGGGACAGGCTAACGTTACCTGCTGTTTCAAACCTCCACAGAGCTCCAAGGACCCTTCGGATGAAGAGTCAACACAGTTGAACACTGATCTTCCATTCTCCTGTGCAGCCAGACAGCCACAGCTGCCTCGCCAATTCAGCACACCCCAGAGCAACTCGCTGATCATGAATATCCTGGGGGGAAGCACTTCCATCAGAAACATCTGGACTGACCACCAGATCAGACAGGCATTGTTTCCTAGCCAGCGCCCACCTTACGAGAATGAAGACGATGAAGATGATTACCAGCTGTTTGTGCCATCGGGGTCTACGTGCAATGCCAATTCAGCTGTGGGGGGAGAAAGGAGGGGCTCCTCTGGGCGCCCATGCAGCTGGCACTTGGGAGTAGTCCATCAAAATGAGACTTCCAGCCCCACTCGTTACAAAGTCGTTAGGAGGGCCAGTAGTGCTGGTGAAAGTAACACTTGTCCAGCCAGTGTGAGGTGTAAGACAGGGGAGTGCAGTTCTCAAAGGGAAGTAAAGAGGGCAGAGGTGAGTGGTATGAATGCATATCCTGAATCCTCAGAGGAGCTGACCATTGATGATATAGAACATGTTTATGATAATATAAGCTATGAGGACTTAAAGCTGATGGGGCTCACGAGAAGGGAGGAGTCGGATCGTTGTCTCCAGAGATCTGCAAGAGACTCCCTCTATGAGGCTGAAAACAAAAGCAGCTTAGATTCACCTTCCAAAAAGAGGACAGCAAATCAAAACAGGGCTTCCATTTGTTCTAGTAGGGATGATATTGGTCGAGAAGCACCTACTTCAAGTTTGGATGAGCTCAGGATTGTCGAAGACAACATCTATGACACCATAGTGCTCCCGGAAACTCCACTACTGAATTTTAGGTGTGACCCCTTAAAATGTTCTAAAAGGAGGAGTTTTCTGGGCCTGGAAAAAGACTTTATGTGTTGTGACAATCTGCGGCAGTTTGTTTCTGAAGAAAGCCTCCAGTTCAGTGAAGATGAAAGTCCTTACCATCGTGTTCCTGTTGACAATGACTATTTGAGCTTAGTAGACAGCTCCTCCAACTCGGATTCGCTGTCCCATAAGTCTGCAGCAGATAAACTCTCGGAGGAAGTAGATGAGATTTGGAATGACCTGGAGAACTACATCAAGAAAAATGAGGAAAAGACAAGAGACCGTCTCCTTGCAGCCTTTCCTGTTTGTAAGGATGATATGCAGGAGAGGATGCATGCTGGTAGTACACCTGAACTGAGTAAAGATGTGGAGTACTCACTGTCTACACTCTCTCTGCCAGAAACTCCTATTTTACCTAAAACTATGAAGCCTAGGGCTGCCACTGTAAGTGAGGCTAATCTCAGGCTTGGCGACACTGCACTGTGCAGAGAAAACTCTTTTATGAGGCTGAACAGATCTTCCCTCTCGTGTGAGATGCCTTTTGTAGACAGTCCATATGAACCTGCCAATAATGTTCTGTCCAACGTGCATGCAGAGGGCATGGAAAATGACTTGGCTGTTGTGGATAAGACAAAGAACAGAGTTTTTATGATGGCAAGGCAATACAGCCAGAAAATTAAGAAGGCTAACCAGCTTTTGAAAGTTAAAACTCCAGAGCAGGAACAGACAGCTAGCAGACAACAGAAACTGAAACACAAAGATCTTGCTGCTATTCTGGAGGAGAAGAAACAAGGGGGTCCTGCTATTGGTATGTTAAAAATATTTCTATACAGATATATTTTTTTTGTAACATTCAGTGAAATTTGTTTACTGAACTGGAAGATTATGAATTTTCCCTACTTTGTTAGTTGAGTATCAGTATTGTATTTTCTGTTACCACTGAAATGAGTTTTCTGTGACTGCTTCTAAAATGAATAGTCCATTATATCACAATTCTTGTCACTGCTTGATAAAATTGGGAAGAAATAGTGGGATAGTGTTAGAAAAGGTCAGTTTAGCTGAAGCTGTAAATAGAAATCATGCCTGAAGCACTATTGACCTCTTCACATAAAAGCAGTTATTTCCTTTAANGTAAGGATGATATGCAGGAGAGGATGCATGCTGGTAGTACACCTGAACTGAGTAAAGACGTGGAGTACTCACTGTCTACACTCTCTCTGCCAGAAACTCCTATTTTACCTAAAACTATGAAGCCTAGGGCTGCCACTGTAAGTGAGGCTAATCTCAGGCTTGGCGACACTGCACTGTGCAGAGAAAACTCTTTTATGAGGCTGAACAGATCTTCCCTCTCGTGTGAGATGCCTTTTGTAGACAGTCCATATGAACCTGCCAATAATGTTCTGTCCAACGTGCATGCAGAGGGCATGGAAAATGACTTGGCTGTTGTGGATAAGACAAAGAACAGAGTTTTTATGATGGCAAGGCAATACAGCCAGAAAATTAAGAAGGCTAACCAGCTTTTGAAAGTTAAAACTCCAGAGCAGGAACAGACAGCTAGCAGACAACAGAAACTGAAACACAAAGATCTTGCTGCTATTCTGGAGGAGAAGAAACAAGGGGGTCCTGCTATTGGTATGTTAAAAATATTTCTATACAGATATATTTTTTTTGTAACATTCAGTGACATTTGTTTACTGAACTGGAAGATTATGAATTTTCCCTACTTTGTTAGTTGAGTATCAGTATTGTATTTTCTGTTACCACTGAAATGAGTTTTCTGTGACTGCTTCTAAAATGAATAGTCCATTATATCACAATTCTTGTCACTGCTTGATAAAATTGGGAAGAAATAGTGGGGTAGTGTTAGAAAAGGTCAGTTTAGCTGAAGCTGTAAATAGAAATCATGCCTGAAGCACTATTGACCTCTTCACATAAAAGCAGTTATTTCCTTTAATAGTGTGATCTTCAGAGTTTATCTAAAATGGTGTATTTCCAGTTAGTTTCACCTCCTAAAAAATTATACATTTGCTCAGGTACCCTCCACATCACACCTATAAACATAAGAAATGGGATCAGATAAGAGCTGGTGGTCTTGCTCTATCTAATGAATGTGCAAAGTCCTAGATATACAAAAACGTTGGAACTATTTTTGTCCATGACAATTGAAACAAATTGAAGACCCAGAGCCAGCAGACTCCATGCACTTCAGTGTCATTCTTGCCTTCTTGTGATATTTCTAGAAGTCCCTAATTATCTTCTTTGGCAGGAGATTTTCAGAATGTTCTTTTCTATTTTAAGATGAAACAAGCAGCATTTCATAGGAACTGTGTGCTATCCTGTGAACAGTTGTGCTCACTGTCACAAGATACTGAGGCAATGCACTGTGCTGCATGGCTCTTCCAGACTCTGTTGTTTCATGTTACTTTGTTGAGGTCGGAAGTATTGGTGAAGCTGTAAACTCTTCTCTTGACCAATACAACCCATTTTGAGATCTTTAAATTTTCACACAACTCATTAGCTTGCTCTGATAAGTTAATTATCTGTCCTTTCTAGGTGCCAGAATAGCTGAATATTCCCAGCTTTACGACCAAATCGTCTTTAGAGAAAGTTCACCTAAGGTCCAAAAGGAAGCCTGTGCCACTCCTCAGGAGCCATCAAATGGGAGGTTTTCCACGCCTGTGGCTGCTTCTCCTCCCTCTTCCCAGGCTGCCAGTGAATGCTTAAGAGCAGAAGATTGGCTTTTACATTCTACATACAGCAATGGTGAGCTGGCTGATTTCTCTCCATGCCCTGAACCTCAAGACTCAAAGTCCAAGAGCTCCTATGCAGAAGGTGGTACAAAAAGCAATCCAAGGCAGTTGCCATCAGCTGGCTCAGTGCCTTCCCTTCAGATTTCTAACCGTTTGCACGTTCCGGTGCAGAGGTGGAGTGCCATTATAAGCCAGCCAAACAAAGAAAATTTACATCAAGATCATATATATAACTCCCTTGGGAGAAGAGTAAGCAGTGTAAAACCACAGGCATACAGCAGGTCACAGTCATCCTCCTCAATTGTGGTGAGCAGGTCTGGAGAGTCAATCATATACCTTAATGAAATGGACAAGAAAAAGCTCCATTCAAACAGGAACTTCCGATTCAACAGCCTTCAAACACCTGCTGGTGCTTCAGGATGTATGGGGCCTGATATGAGAAAGCAGATCCCTGAAAACTGTTCAGATATGATTCTGCAGGATTCCCAGAAGGTCCTGAGAGTGAACAGGGCCTCCCCACTGACAGCACAAATGGCCACTCAGAACTATTTCTCCAATTTCAAAGATACTGAAGAAGGAGAAGGGGATGATGATGACTATGTTGAAATAAAGTCTGAAGATGAGGGATCTGACTTGGAGACTTCTGAGAATCAAGCAAGGAAATCAGATCCTAAACTGCATAATGCAGATGCTGCTCCTTCTGAAATGCTCTGTGGCAAAACTGTCTCTTGTACTCCTGCAAAGTCTGCCAGCAGCAAACACGCACTTACCCCATACCTGACTGCATACAGTGATTCAGATAAACTGAATGACTACCTGTGGAGAGTACCAGCTCCTAATCAGCAGAACATTGTTCAGTCTTTAAGGGAAAAGTTTCAGTGTCTCAGTTCAAGTAGCTTTGCTTGATGCTTTCAGTAATTTCTAGCTGTACTGCCTTATCACAACAGAGTATATATTAGGGCAATTGGTTCAGGCAATCAGCATCCTATTACACCACTGGGCATTCTTTCACAGTAGTATTGTAAATAGATGTGAAATGTATCTTTCTTTGTTTGTTTGGGTTCTTTGTTTGTTTGGTTTTTTGTTAACATGGTTTAGAATCCTAGAAGTGAAAAAAGGCCACTTGCTCACTGTCTGGTCTCTGTAGCACAGGTGGACTCCTCATCTCCTGTTTAATCCTTGCATCTCTTCCCTTGTTAGTTGTGACACCTTGTGATTCTTACCATCAAACCAGGTGTGATGCTATTTAATTCTTAAACCATTTTATTGTGTGGAAACCTTAATATTTGGACTTTAGGGGTGGTGAACAGTGTTGCATATCCAAAATAACCATGTGATTACTCTGGTTACATATGGGAGCATTTAGGTGAGCAGCTACTCCCTGTGACCATTCAGATTTCTCCAGCAGGGTTCTGGTAATTACACCAACGTGCTACACGTGCAATGGCACATACTCTTTGCCTGTTACTTTTCATCAGCATGTGGGACCAATGCATTTGCTTACCTTACTTTAGAACAGGCTTCTTGTATTTTAAACAAAATCTAGTCCTAGTGCTACCAGAGATGCCAGACTGATAGCTCCATGTCTGAAACCTCTTCTGTTTTCTGTAACTGCACAGTAGGCAGAGATTGGGCAGTGGTGCCTCTTTATGTGAGCCTGTGGATGTGATGCAGTTCTTGCCTGGAGGGTGTTTTTGGTCAGTAGAAGAGTAGCTCTGCTGCGTGAGAAGATGCCTGGACTGAATTGGTACCTCCAGTGATGGTGGTGTTTAACAGACAGGTAAAATTTGAGTATCTTGTAGCTCACAGCCCTGCAATTGAAAGCCACTGCATGTGTGCGTGTGGAGTAGCAGTATTTTATACGCAGTAGACTGTGGGGCATTTGATTGAGTCCCAGTAACCCTAAGAGAGAAATGGGGCTTGGCCAGATGCTTGGCTGAAATACTAATCGTGGAGCACGTTTGGCCCCTAAGGTGATTCAGTGATACTGCTGGTTCTGTGACAAGCTGCCTTCTCTAGGAGAAGGTACCTATCTCCCATAGCAGGAAATCACCTTTCCTGGCAGAGAAGTAAAATATGTATTTTCTAAACCAGCGAGGGTGGACTCTAATCCAATTTATGTACAATAAAAGTAGCTTAAAAGTAAGAATACATTCCATTCTTTTGCAAATATGTATGGAATAAATGCTGCCACTTAGAACAAGTACGAGCTTTCTCATAGGATACACATTTACTCCCCTTTGTCATCTTTGTTGCACAGCTTTGGATTCTGTTACTTGAAAACATTGTACTGACAGGAAAGCCTAAATACGTCTACGCTGATCATCTTGTGTGACTGCTGTTCTTTTTTTGGTGCTTAAATTCTTCAGATTACATGGATAAAGCCAGTACCAAGTTAAACATATCAATAAATAATGGAATTTCTTTGAAATACTATTTTTACTAACCACATCTCACTCCTCTCAGCTACAGAGCACTGTACTTCCAGAATGGCCAACTACTTGTGACATTGGCTACCATGAGGAAAACCTGAAGTTATCAGTATATAGCTAATTACCTGTAGACTGAGATTTAAGGACTTGAATTTGTTAAGTGGACTAAATTAATTACTGCACATATCTTGCATTGGCTCAAAATTGCTATTTTGAGGGCTGGTTGGTCAAGGTACTTACTAGCTCATCCTACAGGGATACTTGTTACAGTCACTACATCCACTGTGATGGGACCCACATCCATCTACAAAATCTGACTGAGAAATGTTGTACATATTTAAAGACGTCGAGGTGTAGCAGAACCCGTATTTATTTAATATAGCTTGTAAAGTATTGTAAATACGAATAGAAGTTAAATCTTCGCTTTTACCCGCGCACGTCTAGATTGTATAAACGGCTGGGGGCGGTTGTTGTTTAACTCGCATCTCATGCGGGAGGGGTGGGGGGGGGAGGGAAAAACCCAACAAAACAGAAAAAGGGACTTCTACTAGCCTGTAACTTCTCCCAGGGACCATTTCATACTATTTTTAATAAACATTGAGTATGCAAAAAGCTTTGGGTTGCCTTCATTGGGCTGTAGGGGACAGGGTGGGAGATGATGCTTCCTGATGCTCGTTGCAGCTACGCGCTGTTGGTCGCTCGGGGTTTTTTTCTGGCAGCCAGCGGAAGCGGCGGAGGGGCGGGAGCGAGAGGCGGTGCTCTGAGCACCTCCCCTTCGGCCCCGCTCCCGGTGCCGCCCACGCTGCTGCTGCCGCCGGGTCCCGCTGGAGGAATGAGATCCGCGGCGCTGCGGCGCTGCTTGGCCGCGGCACTTCCCGCCTCGCCGCTTCCGTGCCGCGGGCTGTGCGGGCGGCGGGTGCGGGGCAGCGGCTCGACGGAGGTGGCGGCGGCAGCGCGGTAAGAGGCGCACGTGGGGAGGCGGCTCCGGCTGATGCAACCGGGTTGGGGGGTAAAGGGGGGTTTGCGGGGAGGAGGGGAGCTGCCTCAGTGGGTGAGTCGCGTCGGGCTTTGTTGGTTTGGGTGTTTTTTTTTCTGATGGGGGTGTGTGTGTGTGTGTGTGTGATGTCCCACCGGGGTAAAACGCGACCTCGTGGGAAAATGTGTGGTCCTGTTCCCCCCGCCCCAGCCTCCCCGCAGCCTTCGTTTTTGTGCCTGCATTTTGAGCGTGGGTTCAGGTGAAACAGAGCGTGGCCGTGTGCTTGGAAAACATCTTGTGTGTCCCTCGGGCCCAATTCTATCCCCCCCCCCACCCCCTTCCAGCCTCCGCTGGGCCACTTTGCTTTCCACGGCATTGACCCGAATTTGGCATTGGCTTCTGCAAGGAGGAGGTATGAGGTAGCAAAAAGTGGCGCTAGGCTGTTTTCCTCCCTTAGTCTCTTGTGCTGTCGGAGACAGACAGACAGACAGGCATCTCATCTTTCAGGGGTCTTATCCTTCCCCTACTGGGTTAATTATGAGCTGAATGCGGAGGAGGTAACCAGAGGACAGGCTGCAGCCACTTACCTACCCACATTTTTCCAGAAAGGGTTTCCAGTGCCTGGCTGCCTCCAGTTTTTCCAAGAAGCAGCGTGGCAAACAAGAGTTCCTCTGTGTCTCTTGCCCGCAGTTTTGAATAGCATCCATGAAAAGTGGCTCGTTTGCAGCTCTTAGGGCAGGTGATAATTACGTTAAGCTGCAGCGGCCCCATGTGTACTGCTTCTGTCACAGTCTGTATGGAGGGGATGGAAATAAAAGGACCCACCTGAGTCACAGGTTTAGGGTGTTGGTTCTCTGCTGTGCTTCCCATGGTGGGGCCAGACAAGTTTTCTCACAAAATACCTATATTAACTAGCTATAAAGCTTTGGGCATGTCAGAGCAAAGATACGAGTAGCTGTAAAACAAAGGTATTTTGGCCTGTGAAGTTTTTCTGCACTGTCTTGCTGAATGCGAGCCTTCACGGTTTAATTTTGGTGATTAAAAGCATATGTACCTAAGTATTTTTTCAGGTTTCTGCTGACTGATGTTAGGAACGTTTATTTTGTTAAAGATCTGACTGTTGTTATTGTGTTGCAGCAAAATCACTGAGAATGCAAAGAAATCCTTGGCTTCCCTTAAGAGAGAAAACCCTCTGGTTGAGCCAACACTTGCTATTATTCAGGTACAGAATGTCTGCGTGCTTGCTGCTTGTGAGAGATCTGCCTTTGGTGCCATTGCTCATCTGAAATATCAGAAGCACATGATACAGAAAACAATAGATTAATGTGAAGCAATAGGAGAAGGTAATCCCACCAGACTGTAAAACGAGGGAGGGATCTCACTCATGAGCCCTAACTCTAGGCCTGAAACAGCTACAGCAACCTTCAGGGGAAGGTTTGCAGAAGAAGAGAATGATTTTAGTGCTTCCTCCCTTGGCTAACCCAGTCTTCTCTGGTATAAGTACAGATCACATTTTCTCACTGGTATTCTAAGTTGAAGTCAAAGCAGGTGTTCTCAACCTTTCTTTATCTTGAGACTTTTGTTGCAGTCCTGATTAAAAAAACCCCAAGAAATTTGCATGCCTGAAAACATGGGCCTCCCTTCACCTGCCACCCCTAAAATACAGGGTTAAGGCAAGACCCTGCTGCTTCTTGTCAGCCTTTGGGCACTTTTACCTTATAACTGCATTACTGCTGTTCTGAGGAGAGGGAAACCACCCTGAAAAGTCCCAGGCATCTCAGAAAGGCCTGTGTGAAATGCATGCTATGTTCAAAATTTCAGTATCCTTTAGAAGTAGCAGCACTTCCTAAGGTGCAGCAATCTCATAGTAGTTGAGAGCTTACTAGCCTGTGAAGAACTTTCCATCCCACTGGCACTGCTCTCTTTGAAATGAGCAAGTTTACAGATGAGGATTGCTTTCCCTGTCAACTTCAGAGATGTTTCTTGTCAGATTTCATCAGCCTTTAGGCTAAGAAACTAGGGATGTTTGTCATTCAGAGTGAGACCAAGAGCTGTATGGGGAGACATGTTTCTTGTCCTGTTTCCTAGGACAGTACTGTTTGTTTTGAGTTGAAACATACTGAAGCTTTGACCCAGTAAATTTCCTTTTAAAACTTAACTATTTCTAAAATAGTACGAGTGAATTTAAGAAATGATGCACCAACCCTATTTCAGTAGATGTTCTAGAGAGTCTGAGTGAACAAGCTCTCCCTTCTTTTACCCTCCCCACATAATTGCTGTTAATATTTTCAAATAGTCATCTATGCTTTAAGTTGAAGGACTACTAGAAAAGCAGTAATCTGGCCTCTCCAGTAACCTATTGTTCCTTTCTTGTCTCTTGCCAGTTGTGCTGTGAGCTGGATTGATCCACTCTGGGTTAGAGGCATCTGGGAAGGTTTATATTCAGTCATGCTAGGCGCTGAGTCTTGTTTTCTGCAGGGCCATGAGTGTTTTATCCTGGCACATGGGGAGGGACATTGTTAGAGTGGGAGAAAGCACTGTCTGAGGAGGAGGTTCCTGCTCACTTGTAATGTTATTTGGGATGCATCTACATCATTGTTGGGATTAAATGGTAAAGGTTGGTGAAGTGTTATGGGCTTGGACCAAAATAATTTTGGGTGATGCTAATGACAGTGGAAGCCAGTGCTGGCAGCCAACCATGGAGTGGCTCAACTGTGATGGGAAGTCACTGGCACTGAGTCTTGTGGAAAAAGCTACGTAGAAAGTGTTCATGAAATTATAACAAATCCTATAAAAATTATTTATTTCAGTCCTCTTGTCTGGATTAGAAGGCAGTTTTCATATATATAATCATGTAGCCACCAGAAGTGTTTTATTCATTTTAATATGGAGCCACTAACATTTCTCAAGGTGGAGCCCTCATCTGTTGCTAGGGAGTTTCTAGTTCTGGGTATTGAAGTCTAGCTTGATTGTTCATATATAGAATAATATATATATGAATATATTTATATAATTACATAATATATTATTATTGATGTAGAAATAATATGTATTAATATCTATTAAAATATTCGCTAGATTAGAAGCTTTCCTCAATTTACATTAACGACCACTTGTCTATAAAAGCCAAGGTAATTTCAACACCAACTAATACAAAATAAATTTACTGTATGGGTTTCTGCTTCTTTCTTAAAATTGCTAGGCTTTTTATTTATTTGAATATTACCAAATGCAAACATCCCCACTACATTTCTTGCCTAGACCTGTGCTTTAGTGCACTAACATTTTAAAATGTAACTGTATTGTTTTAAAACTTAGTTTCTCTTTTGTTCCCCAAGGCACATAATGATTGTTTGATTCAAGAAATAAATGAGAACTTTGCCAAAGAGGTAAGCTTTAGCCAATATACTTGTTATTAGTCATGATCTCCTTGCCTTTGGTAATGACAAGTATTTTCTTGTGGCAGGTTGGTCTACGTGTTATGCACATCTGTCTCCCTGAAGACAGCAACAAGGATGAGGTAACTGAAGTACCCTTCCCTTTTATCATAAAATTGTATTTATTGCTGACATTCATTATCACTTTGAACTGATCTCTACAACTCCAATTAAGGTTGGAACTGTCTTAGCTCAGGTAACAAGTATTATCCCCCTATGGGCAAGTATGTGGGGAAAAAAAAGGAAATTAAAGGGCTTGTCTGCTGTCCCCTGGAAAGCTAAGGCAGAATCATCAGAGTAATGTTTTGTTTTCATGTCTGGCATTTAACTGCAGTGTCCCTCATACCAGCACAGGTATCTGCCACAGTTGCTTTATGACTGTACTTTATTCTTGCCAAGGTATTCAGGGAAATTAATTGATTTGGAGGAGTGTGAATTTGTTTACCTGTTTATTGATCTTGTCATGCTTAAAAAAAAAAATCATCCACCCAAAATGTCTAGAGGGATGATTTCTTACCCTGTTGGAGGCACAGCACTTGTATTAAGTGTGTTTTAAATAAAGCAATCCATATTAATGTGCAGTGTCCTGAGGCATCTGGAAGTAAAACCAGTAAAGGAATGTGTAGTAAAAGATGACACTGTTCCCAGTTGGCCTCCTTGTGTTTGGTGAGGTTGATAATTCTGCAGGCTTGTGGATATTGTGTCTTGTTGTGTATTTGGTACACTTGGTTTTTAAAATGTTACTGCCTTGGAGTGTAATTTCAAGATCAGCCTCCAGATATATTGTGAGGAACTTACTGTGGACAATTTTAGTAGTCTAGTTCTGTGAATGATATAGTCAGCTGCCTATTTAAGAAGGGTGAGCCTCTGAAATGAAGATGAAATAGCTCTTCATGTTGGGAAATGTTTTATCTGCTGAATAGCCCAGTAGGAAATAGGTAAAATACAGTGAGTATGCAGCAGTGCTGCTGTTACTTTGAAGTAATATCTTACAAAGTGGTTGTGCTGTGTAAAAGCAGGGTATTTTTGTAACAAGAAAATTAATTTCAAGGAAGTTCATAATGCTTTACTTTCCTGCTTAATATAAGAAAGTTTCTTTTCATCTGTTAAAATCCACATGCTAGCTTGCATTCCTTGGTTTGGGTATGGGAGAGGGATGTCAATCCTGTGCATTTTTTGTTTTGCCACGACTACCTGTGTGCAGTAAAGGCAAAGTGATATAAGATTGCTTTTTCCTGCATGAGTTGTAGGTATTTTAAATGCTGTGTTGATGGAAAGTTGAATTAAAAGTGAAATGGAAAATGGAATTATTTTCCCAGGAAGCAGGTTTGAGCTTGAAGCTCATTAGATTCAGGCTATTATTATTTATTCAGGCTTTTTTTCCTTATTAGAAAACTTCAGGGTGTTTTATTCTATTGTATTCTTCATGGTCACAGCAGAACAGAATACATCATTATGGATCAGGTCCTCTTCTGAACTCTGTTGTAACCAAGGTTTCTTGTTTCTAAAAGCATCTTCTGAAGCTGCTACAGTGTTGAGCTTTTGCTGAGATTTGGAATGGTAAAAAGCAAAGGTGTTTTGGCAGCGTAATGCCATGTAATGTACATTGCCTTTGCAGAATATTTAGAGCAGAGTCAGGGTGGCTTTATTTGGTACACCATGGAAAAATAAACAAACACATTATTAGTTTTCCATTTAGAAGCTGCAGTAATATGTGAGGGAAGCAAAGATGGCCATAACATAGTTTAAAATACATGCTTTATTCCCTTCTAATTAGACTTTTTGTTTATTCTTATGATCTTTAATGCTATTTATTAATTTCCTAGATTGTCAATGAAATCTTGAGACTTAATGAGGATCCTAATGTGCAAGGCCTTGCCCTTGACCTCCCAGAAAGCTTATGTACCAATAAGGTATTAAATGCTGTGAAACCAGAGAAGGATGTGGATGGGTAAGTGAAGCACTGAGAAATATTAGCAGATGCAGGGCTGATGGCTCTGTAAAATCAGTTTTCCCCTGTGCTTTTCATTAATGGATTCCTCAATGTGTCTAGCTATGTTACTGAGCCATGATAGAACATGCTGCTGAATCAATTAGAGGTTTTTTGATGAAGACATTTTAATCATTACCTTTTTGATCATTATCTTTTTAATCTTTATATACTGTGTATTCAGAACATGGTCTTTTCAAAGAGATCAAAAACAAAGTTCTGATTTACTGATGACAGTGAAGGTATTTCAGTACTTCAGTAACACAAATAGTGGGCAAAGTACTGAACATAAATCCCAAAATTTCCACAAGGATTCCTGGAAAAGTTGCAGAGAAGGTTTTAACTTCCTTACAGTATGCTTTCACAGTGGGAGAGCAGGCTGTAGTAGTTTGGACCCATTAACATCACTTTGAAATCAATCTTGAGTTGCACTGCTCTCTGGAGAGGCCACTGGCATAATTTACATGTCTGGGTTACCATTTGGCTGCTGTTTCACCCTTCCTGCTTTCAAATGCAAACTGTTACTCTTGTGTTGTGCTGTGAGTAGCCCACCACCACAAATTACGAGCTGCCTGTGTGTCATGGGCTGGTGGTTACTTGTGCTAACTCACAGATGCCTTTCCTGGCCTCTTTGAGGCTCAGTGTTTGTCTGACTGGCATGTGGGATGATACAGATTAGCCACAGCACATGGCTATCAAAGGATTTACTTTTATGAGACACGTTTGCTTTTGGAATTAGCAGTTGTCAGCATTACTGAGGATTTATGTTAGGAAAATGTCTGCTTTTATTTTTGTTTTAAATTGAGATCTATTTCCCCTGCAGATTATCCGATGTCAACCTAGGACGCTTGGTACGTGGTGATGCCTCAGAGTGTCTCGTTCCTCCTGCAGTGTGTGCTGTGATGGAGCTTCTCAAAGATTTAGGTGAGACCTTCTGTTGGAATTCTTTGTTGTGGTTTAGGCCCACCCAGCTGACAACTAAACACCACACAGCTGCTCTCTCACTCCTACCCCGCTCTGGTGGGATGAGGAGGAGAAAATACATTAGAAAACTCGAGGGTTGACACGAGGACAGGGAGGGCTTGCTCACCATTTACAATCATCAGGTAAAAAAAAGGTTTGTCTTGGGGAAGAAAAAAAAAGCATCAATTTAAATTAAATAATAAGCCCACCACCAATTTTATTTTTACTGAAATCAGAGCAGGATAATGATAAATGCAGCCAATCTTAAAAACACCTTTTCCCCACCACTTCCTTCTTCCAGGGCTCAGCTCTGCTCCCAGTTTTTCCTACCCCTCCTCCCCTGCAGTGCACGGGGGGAAAAGGAAATGGGAGTTGCAGTCTGTCACACTGTCTCTGCTGCTCCTTCTTCAGGGGAAGGACTCTTCACAGTCTTCCCCTGCTCCAGCATGGTGTCCCTCCCTGGGGAGACAGTCCTCCATGAACTTATCTGTTGTGAGTCCTTCCCACAGGCCTTCATGAACTCCTCCAGGATGGGTCTTTTCTGCAGGGTGCAGTCCTCTCAGTGATGGACTGCTCCAGCACAGACTTCCCTCAGTCATGGCCTTCCTTGGGCATATCCACTGGCTATAGTGTGGGGTCCTCCATGGGCTCCACTGCTGATCCCCATGGGCTGCAGGGGGTCAGCCTGCAGTGTCACCATGGGCTGCAGGGGAGTCTGCTCCAGTGCATTTCCAGCCTTGCTGACCTCAGTGTCTGCATAGTTGTTTCTCTCACATCCCCTCCTCTCCAAAACAAAAGAACTTGCCCAATAGGTTTCCTCCCCTCTTAAATGTCTCATTGTAGATGTGCTTCTGCCTTCTCACTGGCTTGGCCTTGGCCAGAGGCAAGTCTGACTTTGTAGCTGGGGGAGCTTCTAGAAGCTTGTCACAGGAGTCATCCCTGTAGCCCTTGCCACTACCAAAACCCTGCCAGACACAAGCCCAACACACTATTACATTAATTTTAGCTTAACAGATTTTCTCCGTTTTAGTACTGACTGAGAGACAAAGATAAACTCACCTTTTGTCTTCTGGTTTGTGTTGTTTTCCCACCTGGCATATATTCCCCCCTGCTGGTGAACCTCAGTGAAATCTGAATGTTATCTTTTCAGATATGTCCCAGTCCTACAGATTTGGGAGCTGAGGTGAAGATTACCTGCCATCAACAGATTTAACCTCACTGAAGTCACCTGAGGCATTCTCAGATTTCCAAACAAAAAATACAAACATCACTTAGGGATTTCCCTTGGAAATTTTGATAAGTGTGAACACTTGGAGAAATGCAGCCTGGCCTATAAATAACTGCTGAGTGAATCTTTTGGTTTGGGTTGTGTAAACACGAACATTGAAAAGGAAGTTTAAACAGGTGGCTTTACAGTGTGTCAAGATGCTGCTTGTTTAAGGCAGAGTTTTGGAAGTAGCTCTCTTGTAGTGATTCATAATTGTTGAGACAAGGATTTCTGTAACAAAACTGTAAACAGGAGATCAAATGTACTTAATAACAAATAGGAGTGAAAGGATTTGTGCAAATAGAATACCAGGAAACCAGAAGAGCAGTATTTGCTTACTAGAATTACGGAGTTGCCAGAGGACAACTTACAACCTGTGGTTTGTGTTGCTGCATGGTCTCCAAAAGAGCTGCTGTGGTGGTGCAGGCACACTGCTATCCTGTTCTGAGCTGCATTGCTTGCCTTTCCAGAGGGTTTGGCAGTGGGTGACCTGTTGAAGCTGAGGAGTTGATGTAGATGCTCCAGCTCTGTGGCCCAACAGAGCCTGGTGCCAGTGCCTTTTTGGCTGAGGGTGGCTGAATCACTTGCCTTGTCATAGAATCACAATGTTAGGGGTTGGAAGGGATCCCTAGGGATTGTCAAGTCCAAACCCCCTGCCAGAGCAGGATCAGCCAGGGCAGGCCACACAGGAATGTATCCAGATGGGTGTGGAAAGTCTCTAGAGAAGGTGACTCCGCAGGCTCTCTGGGCAGCCTGTGCCAGTGCTCTGTAACCCTCACAGTAAAGAAGTTCCTCCTCAGGTGTCACTCATGTGTCTCCTCCATGTGTCATACAGGTGGAAAGACAGTGCTGCTGGTGGGAGTTGATGGGGCTGTGGGTGCTGCCTTGCAGTGCATGCTGCAGAGGGAGGGAGCAGAGACCATGAGCTGCCAGTGGAAAGCCCCTCAGCTGCAGACCAAGGTGAGTGCTTGTCTGTCTGCCCAGTGCTCCAGCATCATCCTGCATCACTGTTGTCTGGGCATCCCTGTTGGCTGTTTCCAGCACTTCTTGTTGCAGTCGTGGGTGGCACTGGAGTTTTCTGTCAGCCAGTGTGAGTTGGAATCTTTTCTCTGTCCTGCTTGCTCAGAAATGATGCTCAAAGAAAGGCCTCTACTAAAATATTACATATGTAGTAGAAGCTGCCAAAGCTTCATTATTTACACTGGTAGCTGTGAAAGGAGAAATTTAAAGGTACTGTTTAAAACAAATGTGTTAGGCCTCTCACTTTTTCTTTCCCTTGGTGTGTGAGAGAGATGTTTCGTTTTCTTCTCATCCTGTGATACAGTCTTCTGTATGAAATTACTTTCACGAAATTTGTCTTAAAGGTTTGCAGATGATGCCCTTTTTAGGACAAGGAGGATCACAGCCTTTATCTTTGAAGTGAACTGTAAAAGGATTCAGAAAAATTCAGGAGCCTTAGCCTGAATTTACATGATCTGAGTTGCTTTTTTTGTAGGGCTTTTAGCAACAGCTTAGAAGTTTGCTATGACTTTCTGTCAAACTTCCCGGTCTGTTCCTTAGTTTGGAATTTCATAGCAAAATACAACTGGGAATGTGTTGTCCCTTGTGCACATGCAGAGGGGTTCAGATATTAGCTGCAGAAGAGGTGCACATCCACATGGTGTACTCCAGGGGATGTCTGTAGGAGTTGAGGTCCAAGGGACTCCTGTTGTTCTTGACAGTACTTGCCACAGGGTGGCAGCCACTGCAAGATTATAGTATCAAATCCCTGGGTTTTGAAGGCAAGGACAGGAGGAAATCGATTTAAGCAGCTGTGATAGTTAGAAAGTTCTCTGACAAACCTGTGTTTTCACAGCTGTAGATGTTTTTGTCAGGCTTGTCCCAGCTCTGGGCTTGAAGTGACTGACAGCACTTAGGAAACTTATGTATCAGAGAGAGGAGCACCATGAACTTAATACTAGCTGTGTCTCATTCTTTAATTATTTCTCACTGATTGGGGCTGTGCTGGAGGATTGCTTTGGACTGGATGGGATGGGTGAGAGGGTGGCCAGAGGTGTTTCCACTGGTTCATGGTGAAAGACTTGGAGTGGGCCAGAGCTGCTTGTGCAGTGGTGTCAATATGCTGGAGGAAGAACTATTTCCTTCCATCCAGATGCTTTCCCATAATCATGCTTTGCTTTTGGCATTCCCTGGAGCTTCCCTCTTGCAGCAGGTCACTGATGGGAAACAGAATAGGAGGCCTAAGTAGGAGGCAGTTTGAGGCTTTGCACATCAGTCTTCCCAAGTTCATTAAACTTCTGGCAGAAAGCAGCTCTTGCCTCACCTGAAGGACTAATCAGCAAAGCTTGGGGGAAAAGGGTCTTCAGCTTTCTGCTCTGTAAGTCTTGAGTAGTATGTCACCAGTAACCCTCAGAGCTCTGCTGAACCTGGCTGCATGGTCACTGTTAACTCCAGATCCCAGATAACAATCTAGAGAAAAGTCTCCTGTTTCATATTCCCAGAATGTGGAGAGTTAGAAACCTAGCATGGATTTCCTACTGGACCAAGAGGCACTACTGCCTTGCGACAACCTGGTTTTGAAGCATGGCATTGTTAAGTAACGTGATAATAGATGGTGAAAAAAATTTATTTTCTCATGCTAGTTCAAAATGCTGATTAAGTAAAAACATTTTAAGTACTCACAAGGTTTGTTTACTTGATTTTTTTTTATTTGAATGTCAGTTAAAAAAAATGTGTTAGTTCATGTCAAAATTATTCCAAAACTTAGAGAATTAATTCATATTTTAACTGTATAGTGCACTAACTTTGGACATGGCTGTACACCTTTTTTCCTCTACGGTAGCAGTCTGTGTGGTGTTGTTTGGAAGTAGAACCTATGGTAGCATAATAACTTCACTCGTGAAGTGAGGGATAAACTTACAAAGAGTGTGAACTTTTCATTGGAATGCATTTATTTTGCAATATGTACCAGGAAAGGAAAAAAAAAAAAGTATCTTGAGGGTAGAGGTACCTTATTTGTCTTAATCCATTGGCCAGGCCCATTTGCACTGAAGCTCTAATCCCAAACTTAATGATGTAAGGCCTTTTGTAAATGGATACTGCATTACTTATGATCAGCTCTGATGATTTGTACTTCTTTCTGAAGGACAGCATAAAAATAAGTATTTTCTTTACAAATTCTATAGATTTCAAATGAGATACCCAACACTAAGTTTGTAGGGTTTTTTTTGGAATAAGGTTTTGTATTGCTGTGGACTTGCTATTGCTTCTTTTACTTAGGCACTTTTGCAAAAATATTTTGAAAATTATCAAGTGGAAGGTGTATTTTTGTCCACCTTATGAAAAGTCTAAGAATGTAGAACTATCTTTGCTGGTAGTATAGTATCATCTGCTATCTGATTGAGTGTGCTACTTTAAAGTAAGCCTTTCCTGGCCTATGGCAGGAGCAGTGAATGAAGCATATAATGGTACATCTTCATTTTCTTGCTTTGGCCTGCATGAATAATGGACACACTTTGCATGTTATTTTCCCTCCCCACTTCATATTTTGTTAAGGTGAACAGATTATTAATGCTTATTTTTGTTCCATTTTGCGTTTGCTTGATTTTAGTTATTAAAACCAAACCTCATGGCACAGCTGAGCCATGTCCTTCAACACACTTGAGCTTCCTGAGTTTTCAAATAAAATTACAAATGAAAGAATGCAGTATATTTGAGAAGGTTCTGGGACAGCTGTGAATCATTGCCATGAAGAAACACTGTCTTTTTTTTTATTGATATGTTATGAAGTAAGATATAAAAACTTGAGTATTTTATTGGAAAAAAGTAAGATCTTATCAATCTGTTAAGCTTTCTGTAGTTAATGCTTCAAAGCACAGTCACTGCAGAGTGCCTGGAGAATGACCTAGTGCCATACTTTCAAGAACATCTCAATTGTTATTCAAAAATGGGACTACCCAAAAGTCAATTCAGCCTTACAGGTGAAGAATGGGAACTGACGTGCTTAATCCTTTATTATGTAGGACTTAGACTTTCTTGTTCAAAAGAAGGTTATCAAATAGATTCAAATTCAAAAAGACAGATTATTTTCTTGCCAAAACATGGATAATAGCACCTATGAGAAAGTGGAATTTCCTTTCAGTCATCTTAAGTTCATTCAGTCACGATTTCAGCACATCATCTTGAATGTAGTCTGTATCATGTCTGTTTTAAGAGAGCTACTGTCCTGCAGTTTTGTTGTTAAAGGGCTGAAAATGTATCTCTCTAGGTATAATTAGGAATGTAAATCTTGTTTTCAAAAGCCTGGTTGAGAAGTAGAAAAATGTGGTTCAGCTGGAGTTCATGAACGGGAGGTTCCCTTTCAGGTTGGATAAGAATGTCTTTTGGCTGTAATCAGTTTTTTCTTAGAGACAACACTTAAGCTTCAGACTGTTAGATATTTCTTAGTCATGTACTATACTGTTTTTGCTGTCTTGATAAGACCAAGAGTCTTGGTACTGGCAGAACAATGCATTTCATATTATAAGTATTTAAGTGAGCATGGAAGACCGTGGGACCAAGTAGACAGATCCCATAAGAGGAAGGGAGAGAGAGGCTACATGAGAGTTTCTAATGATGATGCTGTAGGCAAACTATTTCTGGTTCAACATTTTAATTTTATGTGAATCTTCTTTGTTCCTTGTAATTTGAAATTTATCTCCCAGTGTGTGAGCTAGAGGAGCAGTTGCTGAAGCATGTGTTATAGTGATAGGCTTGAGCTTGCAGTAGAGATGTGGACCTTATTTTTATATAAAATTTATTTTTATATGCACTGTAGGCAAGTGTGGTTGGACAGATGTGGTAGGGAAGGGGTTGTTGGCATCTGGGCAAGAAGATGGTAGCTGGGATGGTGGCTGTTCAATGCAGCTCATCCCTGAGGACCATGGCCTGGGGAGAGGAATCAGAGCAGACCAGGCTCACTCTGGCTCACATGTCCCACTGGCTTGACAATGATTTACAAACCTTTAACTTCCAAAGGTAGAGATGGAGCTGGAAGAAACCACCTAAGGAGAACGTGACTGGGTGGAAAAAGTCATTGACATACAAAATTTTCAAGATCTCGGGAAGTAAATAGAATTGTTGTGACTGAAGTGGAACATGAACTTTAAACTGATGTATAAAATTATTTTTCTTATCCAGAGTTGTGAAAAAACTTTGAATCAGCTTCCTATTCCTCATCCCAGCTCTTAAATTTTAGCTCACCTAACCTCAAACACAGGAAACTCAGGGCTTTTACATTTAAAATACTAATTTCCAATACTCATGTATTTAAAAATGGCTTTTGTAGCAGTCGGTTTTTACTATAGGGAAATTACATTTTTATGCAGGCTTCATGGCAAAATGGGGTTTCAGTTATTGGAGTATAACACTACTTTATACCATTATCATTAAATACTTGGCTGGAAGTCCGTCTTGTTGTTTTAACATTTGGTGTTCTGTCTTGGGAATGGGTGGTGCTTCTTAATCTGCTTCTACTTAAATCTTGGTGGAGAGAGTCATATTTTGTTATGAGGTAAGGTTCCAGNATCTTCATTTTCTTGCTTTGGCCTGCATGAATAATGGACACACTTTGCATGTTATTTTCCCTCCCCACTTCATATTTTGTTAAGGTGAACAGATTATTAATGCTTATTTTTGTTCCATTTTGCGTTTGCTTGATTTTAGTTATTAAAACCAAACCTCATGGCACAGCTGAGCCATGTCCTTCAACACACTTGAGCTTCCTGAGTTTTCAAATAAAATTACAAATGAAAGAATGCAGTATATTTGAGAAGGTTCTGGGACAGCTGTGAATCATTGCCATGAAGAAACACTGTCTTTTTTTTTATTGATATGTTATGAAGTAAGATATAAAAACTTGAGTATTTTATTGGAAAAAAGTAAGATCTTATCAATCTGTTAAGCTTTCTGTAGTTAATGCTTCAAAGCACAGTCACTGCAGAGTGCCTGGAGAATGACCTAGTGCCATACTTTCAAGAACATCTCAATTGTTATTCAAAAATGGGACTACCCAAAAGTCAATTCAGCCTTACAGGTGAAGAATGGGAACTGACGTGCTTAATCCTTTATTATGTAGGACTTAGACTTTCTTGTTCAAAAGAAGGTTATCAAATAGATTCAAATTCAAAAAGACAGATTATTTTCTTGCCAAAACATGGATAATAGCACCTATGAGAAAGTGGAATTTCCTTTCAGTCATCTTAAGTTCATTCAGTCACGATTTCAGCACATCATCTTGAATGTAGTCTGTATCATGTCTGTTTTAAGAGAGCTACTGTCCTGCAGTTTTGTTGTTAAAGGGCTGAAAATGTATCTCTCTAGGTATAATTAGGAATGTAAATCTTGTTTTCAAAAGCCTGGTTGAGAAGTAGAAAAATGTGGTTCAGCTGGAGTTCATGAACGGGAGGTTCCCTTTCAGGTTGGATAAGAATGTCTTTTGGCTGTAATCAGTTTTTTCTTAGAGACAACACTTAAGCTTCAGACTGTTAGATATTTCTTAGTCATGTACTATACTGTTTTTGCTGTCTTGATAAGACCAAGAGTCTTGGTACTGGCAGAACAATGCATTTCATATTATAAGTATTTAAGTGAGCATGGAAGACCGTGGGACCAAGTAGACAGATCCCATAAGAGGAAGGGAGAGAGAGGCTACATGAGAGTTTCTAATGATGATGCTGTAGGCAAACTATTTCTGGTTCAACATTTTAATTTTATGTGAATCTTCTTTGTTCCTTGTAATTTGAAATTTATCTCCCAGTGTGTGAGCTAGAGGAGCAGTTGCTGAAGCATGTGTTATAGTGATAGGCTTGAGCTTGCAGTAGAGATGTGGACCTTATTTTTATATAAAATTTATTTTTATATGCACTGTAGGCAAGTGTGGTTGGACAGATGTGGTAGGGAAGGGGTTGTTGGCATCTGGGCAAGAAGATGGTAGCTGGGATGGTGGCTGTTCAATGCAGCTCATCCCTGAGGACCATGGCCTGGGGAGAGGAATCAGAGCAGACCAGGCTCACTCTGGCTCACATGTCCCACTGGCTTGACAATGATTTACAAACCTTTAACTTCCAAAGGTAGAGATGGAGCTGGAAGAAACCACCTAAGGAGAACGTGACTGGGTGGAAAAAGTCATTGACATACAAAATTTTCAAGATCTCGGGAAGTAAATAGAATTGTTGTGACTGAAGTGGAACATGAACTTTAAACTGATGTGTAAAATTATTTTTCTTATCCAGAGTTGTGAAAAAACTTTGAATCAGCTTCCTATTCCTCATCCCAGCTCTTAAATTTTAGCTCACCTAACCTCAAACACAGGAAACTCAGGGCTTTTACATTTAAAATACTAATTTCCAATACTCATGTATTTAAAAATGGCTTTTGTAGCAGTCGGTTTTTACTATAGGGAAATTACATTTTTATGCAGGCTTCATGGCAAAATGGGGTTTCAGTTATTGGAGTATAACACTACTTTATACCATTATCATTAAATACTTGGCTGGAAGTCCGTCTTGTTGTTTTAACATTTGGTGTTCTGTCTTGGGAATGGGTGGTGCTTCTTAATCTGCTTCTACTTAAATCTTGGTGGAGAGAGTCATATTTTGTTATGAGGTAAGGTTCCAGATTATTTATTGTCATAGCTCTTCCCAACTGAAAAAATATTTACTGGTGAAAAGGCAGGATACCACTAGAGTATTAGCTTACTTTGTCTTCAGCCTGTTGCCCAGTATATTAAGGATGGTTTGGCATGATGCTTCTTGGTCCTTTAGCCTGACTGGTGAGATGCTGCCTTGCTATCCAGGGAGCACTGGGTAGTTGGTCCCCCTGCAGCCATACGTTTCCCCTCATGGGTATCTCCTTGATCTTGGCTGTGGCTGGCTGTAGCATCTCATTCCTGTCAGATGTGTCCTCTGTCCAGTAGTTGCGTGGTGTGCTTGCTAGGGAGGTTTGATGTGATGATTTCATAGGTCTTTTCCATCTCTAATGTCTGTCATTTGTTTCTAATGTAGGAGATAAGCCTGCACATGTCTCCCAAGGCTTGTGGCTTGCTTTAGTGATTTACAGGCGGTCAAAAGAGTAGTAAAGTGAAACCAAAATGCCCCGATGGACGTCATATAAATCTTTTCCAAGGACGCCCAAAATTCTGTAAACAACTATTTTCCTTTCAGTGGACTGAGTCTCCCCTTCCAATAAGTTTCTGGATATATATATTTTATAAAAACTTAGAGGGAAAAGATTGTCTAAATTGTTTGTGATGCATTCTTCATTGATTCTACTGGAACTTCGTCAACAGTAGCCTGGAAAATAGAATCATAGAATCATAGAATGATTTGGCTGGAAGAGACCTTCAAGATCATCAAGTCCAGCCATTAACCCTACACTGCCAGGGTCCCTAAACTTGCTTATAGCAAAAGAGTTATAAATAAATATATAAATACTTGCTTATATATGCTTATATAAATACTTGCTTATAGCAGAAGAGTTTTAATTTTCGCTGTGTCCCTTTTTGTTTTTTTATTTTGTTACTTTCTTTGTGAAATAATGAAAAGGAAACCATGGTGAGGAAGGGTCTGAGATCAGTGTATTTTCAACCCACAGGACAACTGCTCACAGATATGTGATAAATCTTTTTTTCATGGTGGAGGGGGGGACAGAACAATTGCATTAAATGTTCATCTGGTTTTCTGATGCTTTTGTGGGTATATGTGACATCAGCCATTCAAACTATAAGCCATTGGCTACAAAAATGATTGTGTTCAACAGTGAAGAACATTTTTGAAAATTATAATCAGTAGTCAGAGATATTTGGTCAGGTCCATTATTTTTTGGCATTGTAGTTACACTGGATCAATTCTGTCATAAATATGTTGACTGAACATTTGTCTAAATTATGACTTCACAGACTTGCTGTATATGGCTCTCAACTGGTTCACAGTTTCACAATGCTGAGCAGTGTACAAAGCTTTCTTAGTCCTTGTCCCAGAGGTTTTGTATGGGAATGGGAAGACATAACGTGACTAGCACTATATGAATTATAACTTCTAGAATATGAATTTTTTTTTTCTTAACAAACAAAGCTGAATTTCATATAACTGAGAATCATCACTGGTCACTGGTTTTCTCTCTATTGATGATGTTGAATGTTACAACAAAGACAGCCTCCTTTTGCTGGGGAAAGTGTGTCTTTAGCATAGTATACTTGGTACACAAGTCAGTGCAGCATCTTTTTATCCAAATTTGCTTGCAGATTCCTTAGGATGATTTGAGCTGACAGTGGTCAAGCATTTTCACTTATGGGGCCTTCTAGGAGTGGCACATAAGTCGATACACCAGATTCAGGCATGTAAGCAGTTTGGTTGAAGCTGAATGACTGCAGACTGTGTTTGCAGGCAGTCATAGGAGTGTTGCAGGCCTTCTGACTGAAGCCTGATTCAGCTTATTGCATTAGTCATTTGTCAGGCCAATAAATCTTCTCCCACACTTTTGGCTCTGTTTTTGCGTGTGGCTCTCTAAGGAGAGTTAGGCCATCCTTATGTCCTCTAAGGGGAAGATGGAGTTTTTTTAGCTTCCCGCCTTTTCAGCCACAGCTACACTCTTATCCCTTCCTGGAGGCTCAGCTGTGCCAAGAACCTGCTATCCTGACAGGATTTGTGGCTGTTCTGTCTTGGTGGGAGTGTGGGGCAGGGTTACATCAGAGAACTTTTGGCCAAAAAAGAAGCTGAAATGCACGTCAGTCACAAATCAGTTCATGGAAAGGCTCGCTGAATTTGTGTCATTTGGTATTCATTTACACTTTTTCAAAATATTCCCCAAATTACTCTACCTCTTAAATAATTTTAACCTTCAGGCTTGAGGCAGTACTGTACCCCTGTTTTGCTATTTTAGTGGATCTTTATACATCGGCCTCTGGTGATGTCCCTTATCTCATGGTGATTCTGGTAATTGGTACAGGGCCCTCTTTCAGAGAGGGGAGGAAAGGAAGACATATCTTTGATTATAAAAATTCTTGTAGTAACCATTTTTGCTCCAACATCTGTCAGGATGGACTAAATCAGAGGCACTGATTAGCAAACATGAACTGAGAAGGAAAAAAATACTTCAACTTGTTTTCCTCAAAGGCATTGACATTTGTAGATCCAGGTCATCTTGCATTCCTGTCATCTGGCCTGGTTTTCTACTGTCAGATAATCTGACTGTACTTTTTATAATTGCTTATTTAATGTCTTTCAACCTTTCTCTTTCTTAAGTCTCTACAAGTTATCTTGTTGGACAGGATTTGGACAACGATAGGGATTTTTCTTTCAAAGTATGTAATCCCCTTTTAACATTATTGATGCTGATTGATACCACTTGTCTAGTTTCATTGTTTAGTTGGCTTAATTTTAAATTCTATTGTTCTTAAATTTCACATGAGGTAAGAATCAAGCCATCAATTTGTATTTTATTTTGCTGTTGTCTGCAAATACTTTGCTCAAATGACTGTAAAAATCTGAATATTACAAGATATACTCAAGAATGTATTTCTAACATTAAATGCTTATTTTGTTTCTGGGGGATGTTTTGGGCTGTCCCTAGCTTCGTCATGCGGATGTGATGGTAGTTGGCAGTACAAAACCTGATGGTGTTCCTGTCAGCTGGATAAATCCTGGTACCACCATTATCAGTTGTTCTCATGACTTGCTGTCAGGTAAGAGACATAAAAGATAACAGTTCTTGAAAGTGATGTTATGATGAGTCTTTGAGATAAGCGTGTGGCATGTGGATGCCAACACAGTGTGGTTAAAAGCTACATCTTTGGGAGAGGGCCTTTAAAAGTTTGTGCTTGTCTCCAATGTATAAATAGGAAGAAGATGTCAGGTGAGAGAATAAAGAGTGAAACAGATTCTTTGTGTCAGGATTGTTAAATATGTGATGGTCTTATGATTCAAAGAATTCAGAGGAAAGACTTTTGGATCATCACATGAGCTATTATTTCGTGCTGTTTCGTGTAGTTTGTTATCCTGTGACTTCTGTGGAATCAGCTGGAACATGGGGACAGGAGAAGAGAGGCAAAAATACCAACTGCAAAGTGCTGTGAAGATATGTGCAGAGAGTGGTTGAGGAGAGAGTATAGAAATCATGTAAAGCTAAGAATAGGCAGAATGTCTCTTGCAGTAATTAGTCCCACAAAAGGAGTTTGGATTCCCCTTCCTACTTCTCTGACTGGTTGGGGAGGGGTTATATCTTCATTAATTTTTCATCTGAAAAATGGTATAGAATCTTACTAGACTCCACAACCTCCCTGGGCAGCCCATTCCAGAGCTCTGGCACTCTCACTGGGAACAAGTTTTTCCTTGTGTTTACCCTAAACCTCTTGTGCTCCAGCTTACTCCTGTTGCCTCTTGTCCTGTCATTATTTATTTACAAATTTACAAATTCCTTAAAGTCCTCTGAAGATCTCCAGATATTTTTCTAGCTTGTTAGTATATATATATATATGAATTTGATTGTTCTGTGTTCAGATGGGACTATACTAATGAACAGTAAAATAAGCTAGTGCCTAGGTAGTGTGATTGGTTAATGTGTTTTCTATTGCAAGTGTGTTTATTGACATCTACTGATAAAAAACATGGGGAAATAGCCAGAAGTCCAAGGAAGACTAATTGGTTCCTAAACTAGGAATATTCCATAAGGACAAATTAACCAGAGCTAATGCAAGATCAGGCTCATAATAAAGCAGCTGCTGTTCCCATACAAAGACTGGCCGTAGGGAAAGGTTCCCTTCCTTCTCTTTTGTGATATCCTCTTGACTTGAACACATTCCGTAGGTGTGGGAGATCTAGATTATTATTCACTCTGTTGTCTGAAGGCATTTGGGCATTCATCTTCCACCTCCCAGAACCAGGGCTCTTATCCTAATGACTATATCTGGAGTGAGTACCAAGCCTTATCTCATACTGATGATGCACAGTATGTCCAAAAATATTTATTTCTTTTTCCTAGCCTAGTGATTAGAGGACTCCTTGCATCTTTATTGCCTACTTATTTTGCATAAAGATTGTTGGATATAATTATTTATAGGGCAGTGCTTGGGGCACAGGGCTCTTCAGCGGGTTTATCTGAAGGAGGAATGGGAAGAAAGGGAAAGGAGAAAAGACAGGGAAAAGTGATACAGCATTAGCACCTGTAAATAAATAAATGAAAAGGAATGACCCCTCCTCATTTGAATCCTTCTGAGCAAAAAGCAGTGTGAGACTCAGGGTAGAGGTGCAGGTGTATGAAGGCAGTGTAGGGTTAATGGCTGAACTTGATGATCTTGAAGGTCTCTTCCAGCCAAATAATTCTGTGATTCTGTGATGGAGGTAAGCCAGTCTGGGCAGTCTGAGGGAGCACTGCTAATGACTGATCTCTCACATATCTAACAAATGTACATCTATCTTTATGGTTATGCTTTGGAGATGGTCTGGGAGAAGCTCGGAATGAATAGCAGAAAAGCATTTTAGAAGCTTTAAAAACTGCTGTCCTCAAGACATATTAGAGAGGTACACAAAACACAGGTTTCTGTTTGACAGGAAGAATGCACTTAGTTTAATTGCAAGATATTTATTAAAACCCTATCAAGGAGCAGCCGTGACCTTGGAGAAACAACTGGGTCTTGCAACTGGCTCTTCACTTTCAGTGTGTGGTGGAATCTGGCTTGTGTGCTTGGAAATTATTCTGCATTTTTCCTTGCTTTGTAAATGTCCAACTTAACATCTGTGGGATAAGAGGAGCTAATTGAAGCCTGAAAGCAAGAATGACCATGAAATAGCTTTTTTGTTCTTGCTAGAAGATGGCTGAATTTCTGTCTTATGTAGGTTTACTTTTAGTCAAAAACACTTTTATGTTTTAAAAGTGCTCCAAATTTGCAAGGACATAGCTAAATTAGGCAGCTATATTGATGTAGCCCAGGAGGGTAGAGCTAAAAGTGCTTGCTCCAAAATGACAATTGTTTTTCAATTTTTGGGGTGTGTTTTGTTTTTTTGTTTGTTTTTTTTTTTAATCTGATCAAAGATTTTTAAAATAATAAAAAAATTAAAATGTTTTACAGTTTCTAGCAGTGCAACAACTTACTATGATGAACTAATGATTTTGGAATCAAATGAGTGCTGGTAGTGTCTTGCAGGAAAATGCTTTATTTGTAAATGTACAGAAATGAAAATCGAGCTACTGAACAAAACTGAAGGATGTCGAAATTGGGATTTGATGGCCAGCTTTTTTGGGGTTACTTGAAACCTTTATGGTTTTAAGTACACTAGTGGGAAATTTAGCCTTTTTCCCCACCTACTACTGTATTCTAAGCTGTCTGAGCAGACAGGTAGTGCACGACAGCAAATCTCAGCCATCTGCACAATAGGGGATGGATAGGTGAGCGGATGGACCCTCACTGGGGTCAGTCAGTGGGGGGAGCACAATTCCTGCAGTGCAGCTGATCTTTTAGCCACAATCCAAAGCAGGGTTGCTATTCCAACTCCCATCTGGAAAATTTATCCTAACAGAGCTGTTGCAATCCTGGGCTAGTCTTGCTAGCTCATGTGTGCATGACTTTCAGCTCTAGCTTCACCTTCACCCCTGTAAAAGCCTGGCTAGTCATTTGTGGGGTGAGTGTGTAGTTTGTGCAGCCTGAGAGAAATAGTTTATTGAAGGGAGATGTCTAATTCTGATATCTATTTACACACATGCTAGCTCTGCCCTGATAAAGAAGTCGTATTAAGCCAAATAGCATAAAAAGTCTGAATGTTTCTGTAAAGCACAGTTGTCTAAAAGGGGATTTTAAACTTCATTCTTCCTACTTCATTTGTCTCTTTGGCAGCTTTCCCAGCCTGGTCTCAAAGCAACAACAGTCAACTTATGACTGTGATAGACTGTTCCAGTAAAACTCCTCTGTCTGTGTCTAAAACTGAGCATCTCCAGGAGTGGGGGTTTGTCGTTTGGTTGTTTTGGTTTTTTTTAAATGGCAAGTGTTAATTCCAGTAGGACTTTTCAGACACTTAATTAGAGCTTAATGTCAAGACTGTCACCTTCTGCTTGGTTAGCTTTGTGAGTGACATCTGAATACCTGCTGGCAAGAAAGCTGGAGAAAGGATTAGAAAACCTTCTGAATGAGGCTCAGGGTGTCTACAGATCAAGTCTCTTGCTCTCTCAGTCATAGGTGTGAGAGTGTGGGCTGGAGCTGGGGTTGCTGTGCTGCCTCCTCTCTATGCTGCTGCCTGCTGCTCCAGCTCCAGCCTGAGGTTTCCATGCCCTGCCACTGCTGGGGCCCTTGTCAGGAGGGATAATTGTGTGAGGCAACATGAGCATTTTATGGTCGATACAGATGGGATGAGTGGAGTAAGGGCTTGACCAGGTCAGGGTTTGCACTTCAATTCCCTTGGAGGCAAGAGGTTAAAGCTGTCAGCGTATGCTTCTTATTTTTTTTATTACAATTATTTCTACGCCCTTCACAATTTAACTAGGGCCTTCATATGCCCTCAGAGACTAGGATGTGAATTTTTGAGGAATTGTGTCTGTTCTGGATAAAAGTCAATAAGCAGCAACAGAAGAACAAGCCAAAAGAAGGATTACAAGAAAATGACAAAATAATACGTTTAGTTAGGGTAGCTATTGTATGGTTATGATATATGTTGCCACTAGAAACAATTATGTCTCTAAAGTTAGAGTCACTCTGAATTGTGTAGACTTTTTAGAATATCTACTTTTAATGTCCCATTGATCAGGATAACTTTGCTGCTCAAAAACTTTTGCATATTCTGATTCCAAGTTATAAATCCCATCGGATAACAATCCTGTCTAGTATTCTGTGATCATTTCATTGTTCTTGCTTGCTGTAATGGGTGTGTGGAAAAGAAGACAGTCTTCATCATGCTCGTTCAGATGTTCTTCTAAAAAAAAAATACAGAATTTTTCAAATCCTTACAGCTGTATGGGGCTTGTTTGTTTGTTTTTGTCTAACAGCCATTATTTGGATCCTGGAGTTAATCTCTGTATGTCCTTATTTTCTTTTTCAGGTATACGTATACTTTATCATATGCATATATATATATGTGTTTGTGTAATATGCTTCAGAGCATACAGTTGCTCTCTGATTTTCAAATTATATTCACCCTCCTGGTGATGTAATTTGAAGTATTAAAGAAGCAACCCATCATTTTATCTTGGGCATTGTTACATTTCAAGTCAGCATTCAGAAATCTTTTGTTTGGACATAGGTCTCCAATGCACATGCTCCCACTGGCCTAAGCTTTGTAATTTATTGGTGCAATACTTCTGTTTTACAGAGAAACACAACTATGGCCAGCAAAAGAGCCATGCTGCTGGAAACACCATTGGTTCTCTTGCAGTAGCAATGAGAATGCAGGTTAGTGCAACTTCAAACATTGGAAATTTTTTGCTCTTCTAGGAAGTTGTAGAAATGGCTTCTACAGTTTAGATTTGAATTATTGCTTTGGTCTTTTGGAGCCTGCCTTCCATTTTAATAGCAACTCGTTGTAAGGGTGAGTCACTCCTGTTACATTTAGTTAAATTAAAAATCCAACACGTCGTTAAGTCTTGATTACAGTAAAGCTTGGCAGAAGCACTTTTATCAATAGACCAATGTTACTTGTTTTAGGATTAATGATATCTGTGCCCATTTTTGTGTGGTGGATAGAGGGTTCAGAATTTTGTTTTATGTGAAAGCAGCATTAGTCAGTTAGTGAACAATTAATATCTTCCATTATTTTTAAGGTGTGAGAGAAGAAGATTAATTCCATCATACTAGAAAATGATCTCAAAGTGCCTAATTAGAGACTTTTATCTGCTAGACTTGTTAATGTTCTTACTTCTTTCTCAAATATGGACAGAGAGTAGGGCAGTAACAGTGCAGTCATTTTTCCATTGTTCTAAAACACAAAGTGGAAAGCTTTCTAAGTTTTTTTTTTTTAGCCTTTGCCTTAGAAGGTACTTCAGCATACTCTTGAGATCATTTGAAATCAGTGTTCAGCATTTATGATTCTGGTCTGTGCTGTTTTCTTGTATAAAACCAGAACATGGTGAAAAACCTGGAGCGATGGATCCAGTCCCAGCAGTACAGGACGTGGGACCTCCACTGCTTGAAGCTGCAACCCCTGTCTCCAGTGCCCAGGTAATAAGTGAACTTAAATATGCTCTGTGCCTGCTTCATTTTTCATCTGTTCACGTGGACCACATGTTGTGCCATTTTTGTGGTATGCCTCATTGTGGCCATGTCCTTCTGTTTCCTCTCAATTTTTACTTTTCTGATGTGCATTGGAGCCAAGCTTCACTTGGGGAAGACCTAAAACTGGAAGATTTCACTGAGGGAGGAAGGCAAAACCTTGTGTAACAGACATGTAAAATACAAGAAGTTCCTAATCACTAAACCCTAATGTTCCAGAAAAGTGTTTATGGATCTAATGAAGTCCCAGTGGTTTCAATGGCATTTGATCTTGTATTTATTGTCTTCCCTCAGTAGAGTTACTTTCTTTTCCATTAGACTTCTAAATTCCTGTGTGGATGTGAAGAGCAGGAAGCATCTTATATTTATTCTTATAGCCAGAGTCTTTTCAATCAGTTCTCTGGGTTGCAGGGATTTTGGGTCTGCCTTAGCATGGTTGCTGACACCTCTGACATTTAAAGCAGCCTGAACTGTTTGCTGTGCTTAAATGCTTTGTTGTGTGTTGGTTGTGTGGGGTGTTGGAGAGGGGAACCAAGGATTTGAAGTGAGGTTCTGCCACGTAGGAAAGTGTTTAAAATGTTTTGTGTTTATTTGTATGCTTGCTTGTGGGTCATGCAGATGTTGAAGGGACCTCACATAGGAAGAAAGGCAGAGAGAGCTGGGATTGTTCAGCCTGGAGAGAGCTCAGGAGGATCTTATCAGTGTATATAAATACAGTGTATGTAAATGCAAGTGTATAAAGGATACAAACAAGACAAAGTCAGGCTCTTTTCAGGTGATGCTCAGTGCCATGGCACAAACAAAGGAACATCAGGAAACACTTTCATTGTGAGGGTGACAAAGCAGTGGCACTGGTTGCAAAGGGAGGTTGTGGAGTCTCCCTACCTGGAGATATTCAAAGGCCATCTGGATGTGGTCCTGGGCAACTAAGTGGCTCCACATGGCCCTGTGTGAGCAGGGGTTTTGGACCAAATGATGTCCAGAGGCCCCTTCCAACCTCAACCATTCTGTAATGCTGAATCCCACTGCTGCGTTTTTGGAAAGCTGTAACAAAAGCATTTTGGTTCAGTTTCCACTGTCTCTTACAACAATTTAATGGGAATGGACACAACTGTAATTTAAAACAGAGAAGCCAAAGGAATTAATTCTCTGTTGTACCCAAGGGTGCAAGGGGGAAGAGATGCTTGAGCTTTTTTTGGGCCAGCATATAACATTTCTAGAATGAAAACCTAAGAAATCTATCCTTAAATAATACTGTTAAAAGGTGGATTAACACATCTGATGTCATGAGTGTGAAAAATATATCAAAAATGTATTCTTAACCCTCTTTATGACATTGTCTTTAGTCCATAAATATTTACAAAATTAATATATAATCATATANATATCTGTGAGATCTGGGTGTTAATTGAAGTATTTCCAAAGATATTGTAAATGGAATGGAAGATTTTCTTGCAAATATGCAGTTAATAAAAGAAAAAAAATCCAGCACACAGGCTCTGTTGATATAGAGCCTTCCCTCATCTTTTAAATTTTCCTGTATTTTGTAAATTATGAATTGCCATTGTCACTGGTGGACCTCTTGCTTATTAATTCCCATTCTTGCAGAAGAACCACTGTTACATGTTTCCAGGAATACTGAATAAAGTAACTTTATTAAATAATGTATTTCCAATAAAAAGAATACATAGTAAATCGAAAAGAAATGTAGACTTACAAATGCTACTTATAATCAAATCTTGAATTTCTTGTGTTTTAGAAAATATTTTTACCAGAAATAAAAGATGAGATGTAAACATTTTTTTCTAGAAATTCTTTAACTTTTAATTTCTTTATAATTGTACAGCTTGGTTAAATTTGCTGCTTTCACTTTTTGCCAGTAGTGGTACCTGCAGGATGGGAAAAGCCTCATTGTTTCTTCCAGAACTCTGAGGGGGAGGTGTTTGTGGCCCAAGAGATGAGAGAAACAGAAAGGGCTGAGATTGCTGCAGGGAGTCTTGGTAGTCTGGACTGAGATCTGAAATAGTAGCTTCTGTCTTTTAGTAAAGAGGCTGATCTATTTAGTAGAAATCTAGAGAGGGGGAAAAAAAGGTAGATTAACTGTGTCACATTAATCTACATCCCTCTCTTCTTGCCAAATACATCAATTACTTTGATAGGGGAACAGAATTTTACTTGCTTAAATCTTTAAGGGACCAAACTGTCATCAACTTCACAGTATTTTTCTGGGACTTGAGTTGTTTTTATAGGTTCTGAAGAAAACTTTATTTTTTCTGCCACATGGTGTTTGTAAACCACTCCATGTTGTGTTCTTGATTACATTTTCATATCTACTTGTGTCTGAAGTAATGTTTAAGAAAGCCAAAGGTATATCCTTCTAGGCAAGAGGGTGTGCTTAGTATGTGTGTGAAAGAAAGCTGATTCCAGGTGAGTCTATGCAATGAAATGGTCTGCAACTCAACCACTGAGTGCTGTGCTTGAGTAGCTTCTTGTCCTGTAGCACTGGGTTATGTCATTGTTTGGATGGATGCTTCCTGGGTTTCACTTAGCTGCTGCAGGGTGCAAAAGCAGGATCTGTGAGAATTGTGATTTAATTATGGTCCCAGTTTACAATATCCTCCAAGAACTGCAAGCAATTAAGTTGGCACAAAGTGATCATTTGGTGGTGGACGCAGAACAGCTGAAGTCCACACATAGAGCTGAGACCTGGCAGTAGTTCTGTGTTCATCTGTGGATATTTGAGGTCTTGCAGACTGTTTCAAAGCTCAGGACATTAGCTTTGATGCCATTGCCAAATTCTATCTTAAAAATATTGTAATCAGCTGAAACTGCAGGAAGGAATTTAGCCTGGTTAGGCTGAAAGTAATTAATTTCTTGGTAATTTTTTAACTCGCTTTGGTGATGATGGGAGCCATTCAGAGCCAAGGGAGACAACTCCTCACATCTTGTGTGCTGGGCCCTGGACTTTACTACCAGAGGAACTAACAGCTGCTAAATGCTTATGTGGACATAAAGGCAACAAATTCAAGCTCACCAATGAAAAATGCATGAAGGAGTTTTACATCCAAAGATCCCAGGTGGTCTAGATTGGGAATTGCAGACACAGCATTGTCCCCCCAGCCTACAGCCACTTCCCTTCAAGCAATCTGCCATGTGTGCTTGCTCCATGCTTGTTCTCTTGCCTCAGCTGCCACTCACAATCCTTGCTAGAAAAGTTGATAAGCTCACTGACTTTTGGCCTGAATTGTGTGTATTAAACTCGTGTTATGTGGCCATTTTCATTTTTATGAGTTTCCTTTGGTGCCCTCATGGGGCAGTAGTGAAGCTTGCCTTGCTTGGCTGTGCCCTCTGGTGAAAGGCACTACATGCATAAGCTTTAGCTCATCTGTTTATGTGACTGTTGACCAAGGAGTGTATGTGCTTTTCAGTAATGTGTATGTGCTGAAATACTGGGAGGGAGGAGAAGAAAAACAAAACCAGAAACATCCATTCCAGTGGGACATGCTTGAGCATCCAGCAGTTGTGTCTCTAGCTTGATATGAAAGCATTACATAATATTTTGAATCTGATTAAACGAGAGAACTCTGTGAAATTATAACAATTAACAAATACTGCACGTGATTTTCAATGTTATATTAGGTGTCGGCTAATATTTAGGTTTGGTTAAATGTGAGAGAGGATTGAAAAAACCATGACAATCACCCCATTGTTAGAGTGTTTGCCGTTGTTTTGTGCTCTGTCGTCGACCACCTAAGCTGAAAGAAATCTCCTAGCTCCTGTTTGTTTTCTTTTGCAGTGATATTGAGATTTCCCGGGCGCAGAGACCCAAAGCTGTTGATGTACTTGCCAAGGAGATAGGATTGCTTACAGAAGAAATTGAGATCTATGGCCAAGCCAAAGCCAAAGTACGTTTGTCCCTGCTGAAAAGGTTAAAGGATCAACCAGATGGAAAATATGTTCTAGTTGCTGGGTAAGAATGCACAATAATGTCATTAATGTCTGCTCTTTCCACTCAGATTAATATAAATATGCAGCTCACATCTTCTTAGTACACTGCACAAATAAGAAGCCTGAATATTTTCTGCTGTATGTTGCTGTCTTCTGAAAGTTTGCAGGTTTTGAATTTTTTTTTGAAGTAATGCAGCATTTCTTCCAAAATGTTACTACTGAAGCAAGCTGTATTTTCAAAAGGTAGTTTGTTTTAAGCTTATTAAATCTCATCTCTTGGTATGTGGAGTTTTTCTTACCTTTTTATCAGATTTTAAAATATTTAACTTGAGCATTTTAAGTCTGTGTGTATTGTGGCTGTTTATAAACAAACTTATAACAGAAGCTGTATGCTAATCTGTTGATATTAACAATAAATACTCTTTTTATTGAAGAACAGATTACAAAGTTTAAAAAGCCATGTTTCTGCTCTGAAATGTAGACATGTCTCCAGGCAGGCTTATCCTTCTCACTGTTCCCACGATTATAGCAAATGCTGTCCTCAGCAGGAATTATGTGCTTCTCTTCTGAAGAAATACAGGTTTTTTCTGCATTCAGCAGCACAATGGTTTTTCTATTTGGAAACTTCTAATTGTGAACAAACCTGTGAAGATTTGCATTCATATTTAAATTGCAATGTGTTCTTTATATTGGGAATTAATCTATAGGGTTGCTTCTTTGTAAGTAAAACCAGTTAAGTGTAAAATACAGGTTGAGGCTGATCCAGAAGGAGAAGGCTGTTCTTAACTGCCTTGACCCACTGAATCCTCAGCTGGGGTAGTGGTTCACAAATTGTCTACTTCAATACTTTCCTGTGGGGACAACCTGAGTTTCTGGCACTGAGCTGGAGCCATTGTAGCCTGTGAGACTTGATGTTGCAAAGCCAAGGTAGGCAAGTTATGAAGCTGTTTGGAAGTTATGTGGTAGAACTGCAATCTGTAAATATGTTCCTGGACATAAGTGTCTATACATTTGGGAGAAATGGGGTAGTTTTGACTAAAAGGATGAAAAGCTGGCAACAAATAGAAAATGGTATCCTCTGAAGTTTATATAACATGTACAAAGTGTAAGCTGTGTTTCCCAAACCAATGGATGGATTTGGTACCTACACAAGTTGATTATGCAACGTGTTGCTCTTTGTAACTTAGCTGAATATGGTGGGGGAGTCCAAAGCTGCATCTGCTGCAGAAGTGCCTGGGCAAGGTGACCACAATAGTGGGAACATTCTTTTCTGAGAAAGGTAAAAGTTTGATGTTGAAAAGTTGTACATATCAAATATGTACCTTGTGTTTATGTGTTCTCAGCTGTTCTCATT
>VYZU01010983.1:0-21522 GCA_013401355.1 Ceyx cyanopectus
GGCTGCCCTGACCCCAAACCGAAGTTCAGGAATCAGAAGTCAATTTAAAAATTTAATGAAAATATATAGTATTTTCTTTTAAATTCATTATTATTGCTACCATTTCAAACTACACCTCAATACCAACTCTGTTTTCTAAACAGCAAGACTTCCATTGCTACAACTGTTTACTTGCAGGTAAATTTCAAATGTACACACTTGTCTCTGTCCAAAACAATCTAGGTCAGATATTGACCACCTCACATACTGCCAGGTATAAAGTTTTCTTAACTCTCAGGCAAAAGAATGAAGTTGCAAGGGAAGCACTGAACTGTGACCATAATTTCAATGCATGTCCGAATGATTCTGATCCAAAAATCACATGTCATACCACCTCAGGAGCTGGTTTTAACACATGAACTGTCTGAAAAACCTCTTACTGTTTCATTAACTTTACAGCAACTTCAAGCATGTGCCCAAAAAGTGAGAACCAATCTTCTGGCATGGAGGGTTTTCTTAGTCCTCTCTGCTTTGTTTAATCCTAGCAGACTAGAGAATAATAAAAAGAAAACAACATAGCTAAATATTGTGACAAATTATATAGTAGGTTGCTCTCTAAAAAAAAAAATAAAATCCAGGATGAAAACCAACTATATCATAGAATAGCAGGAGTATTTTAGTATGATCAAGTAGCATCAATACACTGTAACATATTCCAACTGGTATCAGCTATTTTCATTGCCAACCTCTGCAAAAATGGACCTAGCATTTCAAAATAACTACTGGGAGATAAAGCAGTTAGTAAGCAATACACAGAAATTTTCCAGTTCCAAAAAAAAATGGGCAGAAAACGTTCATTCATTGAAATTCAAAACAAAAAAAAATGGTCAAACTATTTTCCTTCCAGTTCATCAAAACACGAAGAGGGTGACATTTCCTAACAGTTGAAGCAGTTACAATAAATCAACTGAAAGAACAGCAGCACAAGCCTTGCCCTTCCTTCAGGCATCCTGAGGAGCAAAACCTTCCACTGCAAGGACAACCACATTAGAATGTATCAGAGAGGGATGCAATATTTACATCTGCACACTGTAACCTGCTGAGATAACCCTTCCATTCTTCAGTTGGACTGCAAGTGCTCATATTCCTTCTTTACACTTCTCTGAAACAAGGATTTTTTTTCTTTTAAAGCTATTTTACATGAATTTCTTTACAAAAGAAACAGGAATTACTATTGAATCATAGAATCATTTGACTGCTAGCAGAATAAACTGTATCTCAGCCAAGAGTGTTCCACCAAAGCCAAATCTGGACCACTGGAGATTTAATGGTGCAAATCCATCAGGACACCACAGCCTCAAGGAAATCGTTGCAAATGGAACACTTACACCAATGTCACTCGAAGATGTTCTTCCTTCCATGTTTTTCCCTACTGAAAAAAAAGACACAAAATAAGTTTAGCAATTTCTAGTTTATTATAATTTTTTTTTACACTCTCTCTCTTTTTTACACTCTCTCTTTTTTACACTCTCTTTTTTTTACACTTTTTAAAAATTATTTATTATTCTTTTGTATTTATTTTTTGTTTTTTTATTTATTTTTATTATTGTTTATTATTTATTTTTATTTATTACTTATTATTTATTATTGCTTGATATTGTTATTTATTATTATTATTTATTCAGAGGGAAGCAGAGCCCCACCAGCAGGGCCTGAGCAAGAACAAGAAAATCTTTTTTAAGCAAGCTCCCCCAAAGAAAACTTATTCATAGAACGGTTCAAAGCTTCGAAGGAAAAGATCTATTCCCATCCCCTCGGCTGGCAGCATCTTTCCGATGATAAAGCCTCTCAGGCAGAATGTGACGTTTGGGCACTTCCACAACTTTCAGACCCAGCCCCCGGCGTGCGGAGAGCAGCCACACAGCTGCCGAGACGAGAAGCTGAGAAACGCTGGCCTTCTAACCAGCCTTTGGGGGGTGGGAGGGTGGGAGGCAGCGGGCTGTAACCGCCCGAGCCGCCGCGGAGAGCGGTGCCAATCGCCCCGGGCGCGCCGCGCTAACCCCCTCGCACCCGGCCGGCGGCTCCTCCCGCTAGGGACGGGGCGAGCTCGCTAAGGACAAGCACCGAGAGACGGCAACTCCCCGCTCCCTCTGCAGCCCCCTCACCCAGGCGCGGCAACGCCGAGGCCGCCAGAAGCCCCACCCGGGCGCCCCATCGGTGCCCCATCGCTTCCCCGCCCTCCTCCGCCCTTCGCCACCGACACACAGCGCGGAGCGAACGACCCGGCCCCGGCTAGCAGCACGCCTCGGCTGGGCAGCTCCCCCTCCACTTCTGAAGACAAGAAGCCAGCGCTGCTAGCACCGCAACTCTCACCGCCGTTGCTGTTCACACCAGTCCCATCACCGTAGTTGTCTCCACCGGTCCCGCCGCCGCTGCCCTTGTTGTTTACACCGGTCCCAGCGCCGCCTGCGCGGCTTCCCCCGCTACTTCCGGGCCGGGCACCGCCGAGCCCGCCCCCGTCCCGCCCCTCCGCATAATAGCAACGGCCGCCGGCTCCCCGCTGCCTGCTGCTGCTGCTGCTGACGACGCAGCAGGCTCCGCTGTGTGCCGGGGACTCTTGGGCTGCTTCTCCGCCCGCTCGACCGCCTGCCCATCGAAATTACAACCGTGAGACGTCAGCCTGTAACTTGAAGCTGTTTGAAACGGCTCGTTTTACTACATAACGCCCCAGAAGAAAGTGTGTAAAATAATGAAACCTGGTTTAGTAAGATTGGTTTCTTCTCTTTCATGCAGAGGAGCTGTCTGCAGTCCGAGAGTGAGAAAGATTTCCATCTGTGATGATGACGGGTTTCCCAGGAGAGCATATGGTAATGTTGGACCTTACTAAAATAAATTGGGTTTAAATGCAAAATCCTATAAAGAGTAAAACTGCACTAGTGCTGTAACTTACAGCAAAAGCATTTGACAATCCACCGAGAAAAGAGGGAGGGAAAGGGATTTCTTCTCCCTGCATTTTTGAGCCTACTCTCTATTAATCAGAAGACATGAAGGACCCTGAATAAATGACTTAACATCTCTGACCCAATGGAGATTGCTCAAAAGGCAAATGTATGGGGTGTGGAAAAGCAAAGAACTTGGTTTTCTTTTTAATTTGGAAATGTAAGAAAGAATTTTCAATACGCTAAGTAGCTTTCTCCCAAAAAACTTGATTTCGTGAAGGAGCTGGGCTCCAACTCAAATGAATTAATTTTCAGATCACATCCTGTCCCAATAATCAGCTTTAGCAGATAGTATAGTTGAGTTTTAACACAATGTGATTTACTGTGTTCTAAAAAAAAAAATCTGTTCAACAAGAAGAATAATATAGTAGCTTGTACCAATGTATGTGCTAAATATGACTCCCTAGAAACCATCTGCCAAAACCAAAATTAGCATGTTAAGATAACAATTCCAGTTAAAAAAATACTGGTAATTGTGTGTGATGGTAGATTGGGAAAATGGTTATTAGGAAAATAGGTTATTATAAGCTTAACTTTTCAGTTGCATGGAGACCTCTTCCTGATATAATTTTTCTCGTTGGAAAAATGGTCTAAATTGAAACTACAGACCTCTAATCTCATGGAAGCTTGCTCCATGCAACTTCTTGTTCTCCTCTTCAGCTGGCTCACAAAAACTACCTTATTCTGCCATCTGCTCTCCAGTTCCTGTGAGGTGAGTGCTTGCAAGGATGAATGAATAACTGCAGAGTTTAGCATTGAGGTGCTCATGTTGGAATTTAGCAGCCAAAACCTGTGAGAGGCTTTACAAGCAGCTGGCTTGCTACAGGCCACCAAGAGCTAGTCTGGATCAAGTAATTTGTTAGAATTCAGATTTGGAAGTAGTTACACATAAAATAGATTTTCTTTATGGAGGTCCATCAGTACACTGAAATAGTCTTCTTAATTTGTAGTGGCTACAACTACAGCATGAACTAAGCCTGAGGAAACTAATAGAGGGCTCCAAGTACCAAGAGGAGCTGAAGTATGACTTCAATATAAAAGGGGAACTGAGGCATCTGGAGACAAAGGAGCCATTTGTTTTCAATTACTACAAGAATTCCCATGAGCAGAATCATAAATGCTACCAGGTTTTGGGCCATCTGATTACCCAGTATGTTTATGATCTCCTGGAAAGAGTCTGCATGCTGCAGAAAGTTTATATTCCTATCGATGCTGCAGAGGATGAGGCAAGGAGTTTCTTTTTCATGAGCAATAATGCTCTGACAGTTTCTTCCAGCCTGATTGTCCTTCTTCAGGACCGTGGAGTTTTCCGTGCTGGCCAGTGGGGGCAGAGGGTGATCATCAGCGAGGGGCTGGGGCATGGGACACAAATACCCTTCATCCAAACGGCCCTTCAAAGCCACGGGGGAGTGATTGTGCTGAATCCCAATGACAACTTCGCTGATCTGGAGACTGAAAAAGAGAGGCTGAACATTTCTGCCGGGGATGAAGCACTGCCTTCTACACGTTCAGCCTGCTGGACGCCCAAAAGGGGCAGCAGCAGCCCTGAGGAGCACACTGTGTACGTATGGGATTATTTCATTTCAAAGAGCACTGCTAAGAACGTGGCCTTCATTGCCCATGGCTACGGTGGTTTGGTGTTTGTTGATCTGCTGGTGCAGAGAAAATGGGAGGTAATGACTAAAGTGTACTCGGTGGCATTCGTGGACTCCCTGCACAACACACAGCACCAGAGCAGAGGCAATCCAGAAATCCAGGAATGGATACGGAGATGTTGCCGTGAATGGGTGTCAAGCAATAAGCCTCTGGATAAAGCTGTAGCTTCTCCTGGAAAAGTGAACTGTCCTACTGTCTCTGCTGGAACAGAGAAGTATGGTTTAGCCCCTTCCTGCTGCCTACGTGCCATCTTTAAGTACCTGAAGAGCATGCTGAAAGCCAAGACAACACCCTCTAGGCGTTCACCTGTTGCCACCAGAAGTAGCACAAGGAAGAAAAGAGGCAAGAATAAAGATTTATTATTTCCTTCATAACTGCCCCTGCACCTTTCAGTCACTTAAAACCCTTCATCTCACTGTTGAGCAACTTCTAAGTTGGAAGCTAGTTTGTTTTTGAAAAGCACACCAATGCAAGTTGCCTATTAGAAGTGCATTTTTGAAAGCTTTAAGCCACATCCCTTCAGCTAGCTATGAAATTCAAAGTTGCACAAAAGAAACATGTTAAGGTGTATCAGCTGTCATGGGTGTGAGGTTTGGGTTTCTGTTTGTTGTGTTGTTTTTTCTAATAAAAGTTCTACAGCCATGGCTCTATAATCTGAGTAAGCTACCAGGAAAACACTTGCTTAGGTGCATAAGAGGTGTAAAAGAATGACATTGCTGTTAAAAAGAACGTAAATAATGTAAAAGAATGACACTGCAGCTCTCAGCTGGTTAATTTGAGATACAAGGGGGAAATAGAGTCAGTTTTTAAACATCCATGCTCAAGGTTTGCAATTTATACAAGCAGAAGTTCAAATAACCTTTAAAAGGAATGTAAACAAAAAGGTTATTCTGAACTTCCAGAGTTTGTGTGCAAATCAAAAGTGCTCAGTGGCTGAAAAAGAGCTTTGAAGGATGACAAAACATCATCCTACACCTTCAGTTTCCAACTCAGTCAAAACAAAATATGAAATGGTGATACAAAGTACCAGAGAAAAGCCTTCCCTTTTGTGTTTACACCCATGCCAGTTTCAGTCATCAATAATACTCTTTGAAAACTCTTCCATTCCATTATCCAGCATTATGTAAAAGTGTAATATTCCACTGGAAAGGCACAGTCAATTGAATGTTCTTGAAACATAGCTTTTAAAATAAAGACAGGCCTATTATTATTACATCTGAAAGAAAATGGTACTAAATAGACAATGAATAGATGATCCAATGCCCTAGTTCACTTAGGAAGATTGCTCTGGAGATGCCATGGTTGAGGATGTGAACGACCTGCCTGTTTTGTAGTTGCTGGTCAGCATGCAATTCCAAGAATAATCACTTGCAGAAATTCTATGCATGAACACATAGTTTAATTTATGAGAGAAGTATGAGGTGACAGAATGTCTTTCTTCAGAAGGAGACCAATATGATCCTGCAACACAAATGCTTAAACTGTCCCACAGTGTCAGAGGCAGCTAAAAATGCTTGAATCAAAACAAAACAACAACAACAAAAAATAGAATCTAGAACATTGGCCATTTCCCTAATTTTTTACTTCAGGTCAACCCATTAAATTCCTTGATAGAGAAGGTCATATTTAGGAATGTTATTGGGATCAATAGGACTTCTTACAATGAGCTTTCCACGCATGGCTCCACGGTAAATCACTTCAATCAGGTCTATAAAGTCTTGCTTTGTTTTGAAGCTTCCTACAAATTTGGTATGATCTGGAGACCTAAACATAAGCATAAGATACAGGCAGAATTATCACGTTGAAGTGTTCAAAGACAAAAAAATATTTTTAAGTCACATTAGGGTTCTAATCTGGCCGTTTGGAAAGAAAGTTGGTAAAGGCATAACCAAGTCAAGACTATTCTCCAAAGTCCCAAAAGGTGCAGTGTCATGACTTGAACTTGGTATTTTCTAGTCAGGAATGTTTCAGAGCTGACACCTAATTGTTGGAGCAGGGCATAATTCAAAATACTTCTACATTTTACACATGCTCTGGTTTGAGTGAGAACAGAACTCATTCTGTTCAGTGATTTTACTTTTCAGCTCAGTTCTTTCAACTAACTGCAGTGTCTGCAGTCAGCAGCTGTTTTCCCAGCCAGTGGCTGCTGCTGGCAGTGATAACACCCCATGGTTAGAGTCACTATCAACGGTTGGTGTGCAGGCCAAGGCCACTGCTGGAGCTTGTGCACCACATTGGGGAGGAGCAGACAGGACAGGTGACCCCAAACTGACCAACGAGAGATTCCAGCCTATATATGTGCTATTCAGTATAAACCTGAGGGATCAGGAGGGTCTTGCCCCTCTCTTTGCCCTCCTGGCCCACACTGGCAGCTTGGCTTGGCTTGGCTCTTGTCCTCTTCCAGTTTTTTCCTTGGCTGGCAACTGAAGGGGCTCCTGACCATTCTGCCTTCCATCCTGATCTGTGTGTTTCTGAATCTAGTACCAGAATCCATCTCCTGTCTGCTGCTGGGACCAGTCTGGACTCTCCCAGTACCTGCTCCACAACATCAGTGGTGATGGTGACAGAATTACCATCAGGGGGGTTGGGTTCAATACTGGTTTTGTACATATTGTATATATTCAATTATTATTTTAATTTTCATTAAAGATGTTCTAGTTTCCTTTTCTAATGAGTGTCTCCCCTTATTCCCTTTTACTTCCCCGTTGGGGAGGGTGGGGGTTAATAGCGAGTGTCTGTTAGAAGTCTAAGGGGCTGCCTTGACCCTAAACCATGGCAACAGACTTCTGGCTTCCCATAGAATTCTCAGTGCAGATGCATTGAGACATTCTCGTTTTTTAATGTTACCTTCCCCAGACACAGTATCATACAGAAAGGCTGAGAATACTTAAAGATACCATAGATCATGCCAGGCAGGATGACATACCCATAATCAACCTTCATGTGCTGTCCATTGAAGAAAAATACAGTAGATGGAATATAACTGATGTCAAAATACTGGGTGTACACTGGAACCTTGTTCACATCCACAAGGTAAATGACTGCCATTTTTCTTAGGTTATGAGCTGTCTTTGCAAGCTGGAAGGAATGAGAAAGGTGAGTGACAGATTGAAACACAAGTGGAAAAACGGTGGCAAACTTTGTAAAGCCCATTTCTCAGGTCTTATCTGTCTAAGCAGCACTAGAACATCACATCTTATTTATTTCAAGCAGTTTGTACACTCACTACAATAATAGAAACACCTGCTTAATTTTCAAACCGTTTTGAGTATAGCAGCCTTCCATTTCACATTTGTCACCAAAATTGCAACACGTACACCAGTACAATCCATTAAAAATAAATAAATAAACCGAAATTGTTCTCACAATATCATCGAGCTGCAGACAAACAGAATCGTTATCTCTTCCAAAGCGGAGAACCAAAACCTTCTCGGCAACGCTTTTTATTGCCTGGTCCACTTCCCTCTTACAGGTCAGTTTGGGAAGCAGAAAACTCATCCCGACAGGCCACGGCTCCCACTAAAAACAAGCGAAAAAAGAGAAAGAGGAGAGAAATCCAAATCAACGAGCAGCACAGCAGCCTGACGAGCCCCCTGCGGCTTCAGCGTTAGGCCCCAACCCTACGCTAACCCATCCCCAGCAGCGGCCCCCTCAAGGCCCGGAGGCTCCCCAGGGCACCCCGCTGCGGATCGTCTCCCGCACCCGGGCCTGTCCCCACGGCATCACCATACCCCGCAGAGCCCTGCGGCTTCGAGGGGTGGGGAAAAGTCCCGGAACCTTGGCCGTGCAGCCGCGGAAGCCCGAGCGAAGCCGGGCGGGGAGCAGGGCCCGGCGGGGAGCAGGGCCCGGCGGACGCGGAGGGAGGAGCGGATTCTCCCCGCTCATGCGCAGCCCGGCTCCGGAGGTAAGGTGGAGATGGCGGGGGGATGGATGCTGCCCTAGGTGCTCGTGGTCGCGGTTTCGAGGCGTCCGTGCGCCTCTTTGCTTTGGTTTCCCGTGCGGGGAAGGGGAAGGGGGAGGCCGGGGGGCGCGACCGGAGCTCGGGCCGCTGTGGGCGCAGCCGCCAGAGCGAGGCCTCTCTGCTTCGCCGTTCCCTGCGCCGGGGTTAACGCCGAGAGATTCGTCAGCGGGAATAAGATGCCCGGGCGTTCTCCCCTCCTCGGCCCGCCGGTGGCTTCTGGCGACCTTGGGAGCGCCTTTTCCCTTCCCCGCCCCGCCGAGTAGCCCGGCTTTCCTTGGCGGGATGGGTCGGGCCTGCGGTGGGTTGGAGGCCGCGCTGCCCCCGCCGCAGCACAGGGAGGGCTGCGGGGAGAAACTGGCGCTAGGAGGTGTGTTACCTGCCTTGCAGCGCTTCGCTTTGCTGGAGGAAAAATAAAAAAAGGCATTAGAAATATCTTTTAATTCCTACAAATGAAATTTTTCAAAGATATTTGGAGTGATTCTTGCAGTAGTGACAGGGTGGTGTTAGTGTTGGACACACTGAAAAGTAGCTTGGCTTTTCTCAAAGTATTCAGACTGTAAATCAGCCTTTCAGCTGTTGGCTTAATTGGCACTCCAGTTATGGGAGTTAATTGAGGATCTCATCACTTAAATTTCTCTAAGGTGGACAACATATTTTTTAGATTAGTTTTGCCAGTATTTTTAACCTTGAAATGTTATGAACACCTTTACTGTAACATTAATTTTCTCTTCACACTATTAGGGGTTTGTGTTTTTTTTTTAATAAAAGTAGAAAAAGGTCAGTCACCAGTTTGACCTATTACAGTATCATAAAATGTATGCTAGTTTATAATATTTCCTAATAATATTCTGCTCTTCATGTGGCTTTTTATCTGGGCAGATACATACATAAACTAAAAATTAGATTTAGCTTGCTCTGAACAACAGTGTTGTCAGGTGCTAAATTATTGGGGAGATTATTAATTTTGCTTTCAAAATTTGGAGCTATTTGTTTTGTGCAGATTATGTTTTCTTAGACATTGAAACTTCACAAATTTTATGTAAGTTTGCATACAACAAATTAAATAGTAAACACTCTTTGGTGGCTTTCTTTCTACAGACCTTCTACCTTTAAATGCAAAGGTGTATTAGATTAATGGGACTGGGGGTTTCATGTCCTGACCTTGATGTGACAAAATAATTTCAAAGGGAATTTGGCAAAAAGAAGAAAGGTGGCCTTTTCCTACACTAGTTTATTCTTCCATCTCTTCTTTCTAGGAGGTGTCTGGTGGATCAGGCGTGGAAACATTTGGGTAGGATGATAACTACCTGTATTTTCCCTTCTCTACCTGCTGAGGAGCTGTCTCCTAGTGGCACTGCCAAGGGTGCCAGGATCAAGGTGCTCACAGGACATGAGGGTTCCCAGGATCAAGTGAGACAACACCAGCATCATTGGCTCAGCTCAGCTGTAGTGTTGGTAGTTTCAGTAGTTCCATTGACCTGTAAAGTGCAAACACACAGAAGAGGAAAAACTTCAGCACTGAAGTTTGCAAAGAGAGGTTTCCCAAAATAGAATTGTAAAAGCAAAAATGTGATGATCTGTGATACAGAGTTGTTCCAGAAAATGTCAAAATAGGAAGCATATTTCCACCTTATAGGTGAACTGGGCATCTCTGAACATGTATAAAAATTATTTCCAGTCTCCACACAACACTTTGCTCACTCTGATTGCAAAAGTTCATCTTTGTCATACGATACAGATAATTTAAATGGGTTTTGGGCAGTGCTTAAAGGTTGAACTGCAGTAAGTGTAGCTGCTTTAACCAGCAGAGCCAGCTGTGTCTGCTCACAGCAGTGCCACATAATGCTGGTTTTACTTAGGGAACAGCAGAAAAGTAATAGTGGAAGCAGGAATTTCTACTGTTCTCCCAGAAGTTACTGTCAGTGTTATGAAGGGTGGACACCTGAGTGCATTTTCTTTATTATTTCTGACACATTCCCACTCCCCCTTATTGGTGTTTTGCAGATACCCATTTGAAGACAGCACACATCTAAGTATGCAGTCTGCTAATTCCCTTCTGAAAAAAATAGTGAGAAGTTCTGTCCTTCCATTTGCTGCACAACATGGGATGAAAAAGGATTTCTTTCCACTCAGCAGAACTCTGAGTTCATCATTGTGCCTGAAGCAGGACAAATCATGCAGTCCCTCAGAAAAACTAGATTTAGATGAGTGGAAGAAGGTAATGAAGTCTGGGGTGCAAGAAGAAGTCGGCGAGGTGGTCTCTGAGCAGAAGGAGCTCTCCTCTTCGGCTGGTGCACGTGAGATTTTGGAGATGTGGAGACTGGCTGGCAGACTGGTTCCAGAAAACATCACTGAAGAACAGCTAAAAGCCTTTACAGAATGTCCTTCCAAATCAGCCCAAAAGAAGTACTTAAAGTTTTTGTATCTCAAAGAACTTTACAAAAAAAACGACAAAAGAAAGATGGACAAGAAAAGAGAGAGGAGGCTGGAGACACAAGAACAAGCAGCCAAAACTGACGAGACCAAAAGGAATTCATTCATTTGTCTGTGGTCTAACTCTATGGATAGAGCCTACAATTGGAGGGTCGCTCAGTCTATGGTCTTTGGCCAGCCTCTGGTGTTTGACATGTCTTATGAAAAAGACATGTCTGTCCGAGAGGTGGCAAACACAGTGAGACAGCTGGTGCTGAGTGAGGGCTGCAACCGAAGAGCTGTGGATCCCTTCCACATCCACTTCTGTAACCTCAAAACTGACAGCCTGTACCAGAAGGAGTTCCTCAAGCATTACAGAGAAGCGTGGGGCAGACTGCTTGTGACGGCGACGGAGCAGTGCTACACGGAAGTCTTTCCCAAGGACAAGCTGATCTATCTGACTGCTGATTCCCCCAGAGTAATGAAAAGATTTGATCACAATAAAATCTACATTGTTGGCTCAATGGTTGACAAGAGCATAAAAACAGGAGTCTCCTTAGCGCGGGCAAAGCGACTGGGGCTGGAGACTGCAGCCCTGCCGCTGGAGAAGTACTTGCTGTGGAATACTGGTGCCAAAAATCTCACACTGGATCAAATGATGCAGATTTTACTAACCTTGAAAGACACTGGAGACTGGAAGAAGGCTCTGGAATTTGTTCCAAAAAGGAAATATTGTGGCTTTGTAAGCAAGCCTGTACATGAGCTGAAAAAAACCTTAAACCTCATGAACACGCTTAAACTTGGAAAGAAACAGGAAGAAATCCGAAAGCAGTTTGCCAAGAACTACTCTAAGAAGCTCATACAAAAGTAGGATGATGGGAAAGAGAATTGTTGTTTATGGACTGACTGAATGCATGATTTTCTGGGACTGTACTCAGCTGTTTCTGTCTAAACATATCTTTGAGGATTTAGTTTGAAAGGACTGTTGTTATAGATTATTTTTATTTTTATTAAGTATTCCAGCTGTTTCACACATTACTGAAATTATGTAAGATAAATGAGATAATATGTTTAAAAAAATAATTATTCTGTGCAAAGAGTTATCAGTCTGTGCAGGTGCAGCATGCTGGGACAAGGGCAGTGGTAACTGAATGCAAAGGTTCTTCAGAGAACACCTCAGTGCTGTGGGTTTGCAGTGGATGGAGGCCACCAACAGCCTTATTCCGGAAGCCTGGCTAAGATGAAGGAGAAGAGACCTTTCCCCATTACTTCCTGAGCCACGCTTGGATATGTAGGTGAATTAACAGCTTTTGAAGTGAAATACAAAGTTAAAACCTAGCGTGACTTTGCAGAGGTGTTCTGTCTGTCAGAAATCAAATCCCTGTTTGGAAGGAACAAGCTGCATTTCTTGACCCTGCCAAAAAATACCTTAGGTACCCTTTTTTCAGTGTCAGAACTTTTATTCCCGAGTGCCTGTGGTTTCAGTCTGTGTAATGTAGATTTACCAAAGTGTTGGAACTTTTGAAAACATAAACAACTCCTATTAGTAAATATCTAGAGGAGCAGACAGCCTTTTAGCATTTCTCATACCTGAAAATGTCTTGCTTGGTCCTCCTGTGACTTTTCAGGCTGCAGAGCTGCAATGGGCATGGTGTTAAATACCTGTTTTTCTGACGTGGTTAGGACAAGGTGGGATTTCTTTTCTGGTGCTTAATTCTTTCTGATTTAGTCTAGTTGACTACCCAGATGGTTAAAGTCACTGATGATAGATGGTGGGGTTTGTCCCGAAAATCCTGAAACTGTGGAGTGTCATTTTGAAGAGTTACCCTTAAAATACACCAGGGGTTCACAGATTCACAGATATTAGGAGTTGGAAGGGACCTAGAAGATCATCTAGTCCAACCCCCCTGCCAGAGCAGGGGCACCTAGACCAAGTCACCCAGGAACAGATAGATCCAGGTGGGTCTGGAATGTCTCCAGAGCAGGAGACTCCACAACCTCCCTGGGCAGCTCCTTCCAGGCTCTGGCACCCTCACTGGGAACAAGTTTTTCCTTGTGTTTCCCCTCAACCTCTTGTGCTCCAACTGACTCCCATTGCCTCTTGTCCTGTCACTGGATGACACTGAGCAGAGTCTGGCTCCATCCTCCCTACACTCGCCCTGAACGTATTGATAGACACTGATGAGCTCCCCCCTCAGTCTCCTCCAGGCTAAAGAGCCCCAGCTCTCTCAGCCTCTCCTCATAAGGGGTTGGTGGTGATCCACGCCCCGTCTAGCCTTGTAGTAGCTGTAGTGAGGAGGAGTTAGAAGGCAGGGGATGTACAGAGAACCCCCTTGCTTGGGGACCTGTTCCCTTCACAAAGCTTCACCCTGGGGCAGCGCTCCAGGGACGGCCGCCGGCTGCCTCCCAGCGCCCTCACTCGCCAGGCGAAGCCGGCGGCGGGCTGCGCACCTCCCGTTACCCGCTGCTTCTCCACGCAAACAGCCTCCTCCCGCCTTCCAACGCGGTTGAGGTTGCGCGGCGCGGTGCCCCCGGGCTCACCCGCCGGACGCGCGTCAGCGCTCGGAGCTTTCCCGCCGGCGGGCGGCGCAGAGTTTCCACCGCGTCACTGCCGCTACGCCCTGAGAGGCGGAACGCGCCTCAGCGCTCTGGCCTCCGCCCGCGCTTTTCCCGGCGGGGCGGGGCGGCGGCGTGGCAGGGCCGGGCGCATGCGCGGCGCGGGAGGCGGGGGCGGGGGGAAAATGGCGGACGGCAGAGCTGAGGGGGAGAAGGCGAAGCGGCCGCAGCCTGGAGGAGGTGAACACGTAGCGCCTCTCGCCGCGGAGCTGCGGGGTGGGACGGGAGCCGCTCGGACCCCTAGGGGTGGGGGGAGGCGGTTCACGGGTCACCCGAGCGGTGCCCGGCCCTGCGGGGAGAGGGGCCGCCTAGGCCTGAGGGGGCTGCGCTGGAGGAGAGGCCGCGGTCCAGGCCTGCGTACGCCTGAGGATTGGCCTCGGCCTTACAGGAGCCTTGAGGGGAAAAAAACCCAAACAGTTTAACATCTTGTCCACGTAAACGGGCTATTTCTCTCTCTGTAAAAATACACGGAATGTACTGCCGTGTGTTGAGAGAAATGGTGTTTTTGCTGCTGCTAAGATTAGCTTTTAGCTCCTGTGGTACCTTTTAAAAGTGGGTACAGTCAATATCCCTTACCTGCCCTTGGAAACATCATGGGTTTTTTGGTTATTTTTGCTCAGCAGCTAACTGCAAGTTTTCTTTTAGGTTTTATATTATGACTGCACATATCTGTCATCTTCTGTAGTACTTATCAGTTCTCCTAACAGTCTAAATCATCTCTCTTCTTTCTTGCCCTGATTTAAAGTTGAGGACATGCTGTCTTAGCAAAGATTAAACTTCCCTTTTCTGTGTTTTTTTGTTGTTTTGGGTTTTTTTTTGTTTATTTTTGTTTTCTTTACGTGCATCTGTAGTCAGATCTGTTGAAAGATTAATTCAAGCTTGTAAACCAGTCAGGGGAGCCTCAACTGTGAATTGGGTTAATAATCATTAAAATATAAACAGCAATACTTGATTTTAGATAGTTCCATCACTCTTAGTTCTCTGTTCGTTTTGAGTGGTGTTTTTTTGGTGTGTTTTTTGTTGGTTAGGTTTTGGGGTGGTGTGACCTCCTTAACATCTCTAGGAAGTGATAAAGAAGTTGTAATGTCATGAAAAACAGGTATGCATTGGCATGGGAGAGACCTGCTTGATGAATAATTGTTAGGAAAGACATGGAGCTGATGGAGCAGGGCCAGAGGAGGTCACAAAGATGATCAGAGGCTGGAACAGCTCTGCTATGGGGACAGGCTGAAGGAGCTGGGGTTGTTCAGCCTGGAGAAGAGAAGGCTCCGGGGAAACCTTAGAGCCACCTTCCAGTACCTGAAGGGGTTCTAGGAAGGCTGGAGAGGGGCTGTTTACAATGGCCTGGAGTGAAAGGATGAGGGGTAATGGGTTTAAATGAGAGCAGAAGAGATTTAGACTGGCTATCAGGAAGAAGTTCTTTCCCTTGAGGGTGGTGGATCAGTGGCACAGGCTCCCCAGGGAGGTGGTTGAAGCCCCATCCCTGGAGCTATTCCAGGTGAGGTTGGCCAAGGCTCTGAGCAGCCTGGTCTAGTTGAGGGTGTCCCTGCTCCCTGCAGGGGGCTGCACTAGATGACCTGTGGAGCTCCCTTCCAGCCCTAAACATTCTATGATTCTAATGTACCTAGACTGGACTCGTATCTGAATATTCTGTGTAAGGTGATTGAATGCACTGGCAGAACAGAGTTTCTCCAGCCTCATAGACCACTGTTAGGGAAACACAGTACCCAAGGTCATGTGTTTAATTTTTTTGCTTGTTTCTCTTTCATCCTTTGTTTGTCACTTTTTTTTTTTACTATCTATACTTTCTGGGTCAAGTTTCCAGTGATGCAGATTACTACCATTTTTAATAGAGTGAAATTGATTACAGTGAACTATTTTTTTTGTGTGTGTGATCTGCCATGGTTTGAAGGTGAATAATAAATCCATTTTTGTTCCACTTACAGCTAGAAGACTAGGGTAGGAAGGGTATGTTCTGCTGCTTGGGAAATAGAAAAAAATATATATAGATGGTGTTCCTAGATTTTCTTTGTGTTTTTTGCTTCCTTCTTCTTGGACCTCCAGTCTTGTTGACCCATGGTGCAGACTGGCCTCTCTCCCATTGCTCTGTCTTGCTTAAAAGCATTTTGCTGTTAGAGAGCAGTGCTAGGAGCTTTCTTACCTGACAGTCTGAATGTGCTGTGCATGCAGGGTCCTGTTCTTCACTTGATCTAGTGATGAACTGATGCTTGGTCCAGTTTTACTTTGATGGTATCAGCCCTTGCCTGCCCATTCCCCAGTGCATAGCACGTTTGCTTTGGTTTTGTCTTGTTCTTCTTTTTCCCTTTCTTTCTGCTGCTGCAGTGATTTGCTTATTGCAGTAGCAGGCATGTATTTTTGCTGAAGCATTTCCTATGTCCAGTGTGAGGTTTCCAAGGACACCTTTATCTCTTGGGGTAGATAAAAAGCCAAGTGTATAGGAATGAAAATGGGATTTTAAGTTTTTTCTATGTGGGTCGTTGTTTAGCTGCTGTGTGTTCCATGACTATGCACAACCAGAAAAGATGAAATTTTATCTATATATGTTTTTCTAGTGCTGATTCCTCCCTCAAGCAGAGCTTGGCAGATTTATTACAGATGAGATGTGGACAAGCAGTGACTTGAAACATGATTGAGACAGCTGGCCTCACTGTAGGCACTGCCATCATCTTAGAGCTGTGCCAGCAAAGCTTAGAGACTGGCATGGACATGTTTGTGTAGACATTTAGTAGAACTAACTTTTAGATTATCTGTTCTAGATTTGAAATATGAGAGCTTATCTATGTCAACTTAAACCCTAAAAAGATGTAGTCACCTGCATTTAATTTACTGCCTGAACTTTGACTTCCATACTAAACAAAGAGATGGTGCTTCAAGATTGTTTTCCTGGCTCACATGCAAGAAGTTCTTTACAAGTAGTGGAGTGATTGCAGTTTTCCTTCTCCTCCTTGTATTTTGCTGTCTCTAAATGTACATTGGTGGAAGCTGCTGTCACTAAATCAATTTACCTATTGCACCCAAAGTATAATGCTTGTTGAGGTTGCTGCTCCCATCAATCTGCTCAGTAAAAATAGCTCATCTTGGTAAGTTGTTTCGACTTCACCAGGACCTGAAGAAGAGGCAGAAAAACCTGTGAAAACTAAGACTGTTTCTTCCAGTAATGGAGGAGAAAGTTCGAGTCGCAGCGCAGAGAAACGGGCAGCTAATGAAGAAGCTGAAGACTTCACCACCAAGCCTGCTCCTGCCAAAATGTCCAAGTTTGGATTTTCCATAGGCAGTCAGACAGCAAAGAAGGCATCTGCAATATCCATCAAACTAGGAGCAAATGTAAGTTGCCTGAGGGCTTTGAATTTTAGGGAAAATGAGGCAAAGGGCGAAGTACTTTGGGCTTCTTGCAGAAGGAAAATCTTGAATTACATGAGGATAACTCGAGTAAAGTTTAAGAAAGCATTGCATGGCCAGCAATCCATACATGTGTAAGTATTTAAAGGTGATTATTACCAAGGTCATTAGTCTCAGGAAGCATGAGACTTGATTGAAATGAACTGTAGGTCTCTGAACACGCAGAATAATTTTGTAATGGGATTTGATAAGTCTGGAATAATTGCCTGAGGGTAATGAGCAGACTTGTTAAATTGTTCAGGTTGCTCTGAAATGAGTGCTGGGAGCTTTATTGCATAGGATGCTGAAAGCTGCAAGCAAGTACTCTCCTAGTGGCTTGATAGGTTGTCTTCCATTCCAAAGCATAGTGCATTTTTTATGACTTTGCCTGTTCTTTGCAAGGTCAGTATGATTCATTTTTACTGTGTGCAAGAAATGAGGTTTCATTACATAAATTTCAAAGCATTCTGATCCCCTCTGTTGTTCAGTACAAGGTATCCTTGTGCTTGTTCAGATGTGAATCCAACCCTTCTCTTTAGTTCTAAAGTAGTCCAACTTGGACAAAGATAAGCCAGCTGCTGCCTCTATTGAATGCAGTTCATTTCCTTTTCCCACATCTCACTGTGATGGATACATTAGAAATCCTTCTCTGGGTTAAATTCAAACTGTAATTGTGAAAGGCTGTATTTCAATTCAGCTGTAATTGTGTAATTGCACCTGCAATGCCACCATTTTACAGATCTGCAGAAGATGAACAGAGTGCTCTGCTATTTTGAGATGAGAGGTAGATGTCAGCTGGCAGCATTCTAGGGTATAAATGCAACCAGATCAGCTCAGACTTGGGAAAAATGGCCAAAGCTGCCTTCTCTGACAGTGCACCAGATTGGACAGTGCTGGAACTTAACCCTGTTTCTTTAGTCATTTTTACTCCTTTAGCAAAAATCCTGTGGAGCTAATGCTTTGAAAAATGCCATCATATTTATGCATTACACCCTGTTGGTGAGGTGCAGGCACAGGCTGTCATACAGGGACTCTGCTGCAATTAGCAGCTTGGAATTGAGTGTCTAGGAAATAGTCACCACTAAAGTACAAATGGCTGAAGCACTGCATGTGGCTGAGTTAGGTAACTGGTAATGCTGTAGAAGCAAACAGTTACCAAAGATTTGATGCATTCTTAGTGGTCTCAAAGTTCCTTTCAATCTCTCTGCATGTCTCAGGAATTTGGTAACTTCTTACGCTCTAGAGGAGGGTATTTATTGGAAATCAAAAGAATATTAATCAAATAGAGGAAAACCTTTATGTGCTGATTCAGACAAAAAAAAAACCACTTTCCCCTTTTGTTTCAGTGAAGATGTGTGACTGCATTTTACCAGAAAATGTAAAAGGCCAAGGGTAGCTTTTTGAGTTACTAGACTGACTTGTGCATTTGGTCTTTTCCAGAAACCTAAAGAGCCTGTTCCAACCCTTGCTCCAAAAACTCTTTCTGTAGCAGCAGCTTTCAATGAGGATGAAGATGTGAGTAACAAGCCAGTGAATAATATAACTTGAAAGTACTGTTGGTGTGGGTTAGTTAGGCAGAGAGAGAACGGGTCACTGAAATTTCTTTACATAAATGTCAGGCACTTTCAACCTGTGTTGAAAATCTTGTGTTTCTGTTTGTGTTCAACTTCGTAGCTCTGCACTGGTTCAAGAAATCACTAAAGCACTGATAACTTTTGCCTGAAAATGAGATGCACAACATCACTGGAATTAGTGGTTGCTTTCTCTGGGCTTGCTGGGGCAGGGAAGAACAGTTGCTCTTCTCATTTCCTATTGTCATGTTACTGCTCCTTACACAAAGGAATTCTTCTTTCTGTAACCATGTAGAACCTCTGTTTGCTCCTGCATCTCTGCTTTCCTGTAGGGCTGTAGACCCCAGTTTGTCTTGTCAGGCATTGGGAATGTTGCAGAGATAGTGCCCAGGTACAGTCTGACCTCCTGTCTCTCTGCAGAGTGAACCAGAGGAGATGCCCCCAGAGGCCAAGATGCGCATGAAGAACATTGGAAGGTAGGTCAGCTGGGGACTGGAGAAGGGTGAGTGTGTGAAGACACCTCCTCCAGCACAGGTCAGGTCTTGCAGGTGATTTGGATCTACAGGAAGATAGAATTTGAATTTTTTTATCCAGAAACAATGGGATTTTGATAGGGATCTTCTCAAGTGTCTCAGCCACAGATTAAAAGCAGTACATTTATATTTGCACTTGGAATCTTACTTGCCTTCTGATTGATTCTGTATTAAATAGAAGCTTGTTCTCATCTTGGAAAGTTAGTAGGTGGGAGCTCCTGCTTGCTGTTAAACTTTCTATCTTTTGAGTTCTCCATAAATTGCCCTGAAGAAGGGTGGTCTGGTCAGTTTTTTAAACTCTGGGACAAGGAGATGATGAGAATCATCTCTTCTACAGACAAATAATTGCTAGTTTGCTTTTAAAACAAATTTTTCTATGCATATGCATTTTGAAGATGTTTATCATGATAAACTGCTTTTAAAGTCAGTCCCCTGGGGGATCACTACTGCTCAGTGGTTGGTTTTTTTCCTCTCTACAGCAGCAAATTTGAATCCTCAGTTTTGTAGTCCCTGCAGCAAATAGCTCACAGCTAGTAGTAGTTACCTGCCCCTCACCTCCTCTGCTGCCCCTCTCATTGTGCTGTCTTGATGTGCTCCAGAGACCCAGCTCCAATTGCCTGTAGTGAGGACTCCTGATTTCAGGGCAATGGTAGTTGCTGGTGGCAGGTTGGACTTGAAGTTGATGTTTTGAGTGTCACGTTGCACAAACTGCTGTAGCTGAGCTGACTTTATCAACTGAGCTTGTTCTGCTTTTCACAGGGATACACCAACCTCAGCAGGACCAAATTCCTTCAATAAAGGAAAGCATGGTTTCTCTGACAACCAGAAGCTATGGGAACGAAATATCAAATCTCATCTTGGAAATGTCCATGACCAAGAAAATAACTAAACGATGTGGATTGAGAGTTGGGTGTCTGGGGGGAGGGGAGGGTGAAACGTTAAAGGAACAGTTTCCTTTTTTAAGAATGGTATAAGACTATCTTTGGAGCCACTTTTTTAAAAAATTTGGAGTGGTACACTATTAACTGAGTTGAAAATTAGAGGTAATTTATGTTTTGTATACAGATTTCAAGGCATTTGCTAATTTTGTAGTTCCATGTGATTAGTTTCAAAAGGTTACAGAAAATAAAGAAATTGGAGTGGTACCTTATAAAGATTTTTTTAAGATTTTTCTTTTCTTTTGGTTTTGGTCAGTGATGATTGAAGGTGGATAAAAAGGTTACTGTCTCTTTAATTAGCTCAACATTGAATGCTCTTGCATTCTCACTTCTGGCTCCCTCTTCACAGCAGGAGAAACAGGTGACTCTTAGGAACACTGCTACAGAGAGTGAGCATTGGCTTGTGCTAGAAGTGTTCCTGGACTATTAATTTGATTACACACTTATGCAGGAAAGAATAAGAACCTGGATTTTAATTTTTTTTTTGTTTTCTCCCTGCAGTCATCTTTTGTTAAGTCTCTGCAAACTAGGAATTCTCTTGCTCTGAGTGGCTCTGGTAACTTAGCTCTAATTTTGTTTAAATCTTCACGTAGGATGTGTAACCTTCTGCAGCCTGTTTCATCCTAATGAAATGGGCCTTGTCTGTATATTAGATACAGTCTGTAAAGAATATTCACTACACAGGTAAATCAGTATTTGCAGTGTGCTCCTCTTAAGTCATTAGCTTTGAGTAGTGCTTGTTAGCATTTCCTCGTGGTACAGCAAAGCTACCACCAAAAAGACAAGCCAATGTACATGAAGCTTCACCTTTGGTTGAAATTCTTCTCTTTACTCTGTCTAGAAGGAATCAAAGCCACACCAAAAATTGGTAACTCTCTGCTTAAGTCTGAAAAATCTTTAAGATGCACTTTCCTCTCTTGCTTTTAAAACAAAATGCCTTGATGCCTGTGACCTCAGTGGACACTATCAGGTTAAAGAGGAGCATTTGCAGTCCCAGTGCTGCTAACAAGTGACAGTGTCAGAAATAAAACTCCACCTTTTCCTGCTCATCTGCCTCTTGCAGTAGTTTTCAACAATGAGGTAAGGCTGGTCAGTTTGATTCCTGGCTTTCATACTGCAACAGGGCTGTAGGATTTCAAGTAATGACTGTCTAAATCTCAGTCTAATTCAGATTGCATACTGTTGAAATATTTCACTAGTAGAACTAGTTAAGCAGAAAGTTATCAAGAGCAGCAATGCCATCTGCACCTCCACTGCCCCAAACAAACAAGGGTCTTTTTCAACTCAGATACCTGGTAGAGTCAACCACTAAATTAATTTCAGCCCAGACCTGGCTGTAGAATTCAGTGTGATAATTGCTTTTGTCCTGCCTTGAATACCTTTCTTCATCCTAAAACTGAACCTGTGAGTGCAGAGAGGAAAGTGCATCTTGAAGTGTATTTTTTTATTATTATTATT
>VYZU01010984.1:0-29735 GCA_013401355.1 Ceyx cyanopectus
TTTTTTTTTTTTACGTACCCAGGACCGTTCTGTATCGCAGAGGAAGGCGGGAGCTCTCTCGGAGCGCGGCTGCCCGGTGAGGGTAGAGGCAGCGCTGCCACCGCCCAGGGGCGGGCCCCGAGCTTTTCCCGCCCCCGCCGGGCGGCCGTTCCCGCCGCCGCCACCATGGAGCAGCAGAAGGAGAACCGCTCGCAGGCTGCTCCCAGCGAGCCGCCGGCACCGCCCGCAGCCTGCCCGCCGGTGAGTGTGCCACGGCGCCGGGAGGCTCCGGGCGACCCCGCCGGGCCCTGGCGGGCGGTGCTGGTCGCACCGGACACGCGACATGTCCCTGACCCGCCGCTGCTCCCCGCGCATGCGCACGAACCGCGCCCATGGCGGCCCCGCTCGCTGCCCGCCTCAGCCTTTGCCCCGCGCCCTTCCCCGCGCTTTTCCCCAGCGCTGCGGCGGGAGCGGCGCGGCCGAGCCATGCGGGCCCAGTGCCGCATTAGCGGGGCGGCGCCTCCGGGCTCTGTCTGCGCCCGAGGCCCGGGAGCCCCCGGAGTAGGCCGGTCCCACCCTGGGCTCGACCTGCAAGGGCTGTGAAGAACCGTTTAGAGTGAAAGTGCCTTCAGCTTTCCCTGTTAATTTATCACTGTATTTATTTTACGCCTCTTGGGCATCCGTGCCCGGGGTTATGGTTAAGGTGTCGAGAGAAACCGTGTGATACTGGTCAGGCTTTTATCTGCTCGTACCAGAGAACTATTTCTGTTGAAACTGGGACAGACATTCAGGTTTTGTCTCATAGGGTTACATTTTGGCACAGCTTCGGATGTGTGCATCAGTATCCCTTTATTCTGTCTGTGATTTTAATGAAAGAGAAGGAAAAGGGTGTTTCAGAGCTGGCTTCAGATTTTATTTTCTTGCCAGCCTGTACACTGGTTTGCTGGCGAGTGAAGCACTGTGGCATATTTACTGCATTTTGATGCTGAAAAAATACATAAATTATAGTGCTTTATCTTCTTACTGTAACCTTCTTAAATGACCTTCATATTTCTTCTAGGGAAGACAGATTTGTAGGATCAGTGATCAAGAAACTAATGGGAAAAACTCAAGTGCCCGTTCAAATGACTTCAGTGATCCAGTTTACAAAGAAATCTCTATGACCAATGGCTGTATCAACAGAATGACCAGAGAGGAGCTCAGAAGTAAACTTGCAGAGTTCAAGCTTGAAACCAGGTTAGGCAGATTTATAAACCTTTTGATTTATCTTTGAGAGCAGTAGGGCCATAGAGTGTAATGTGAATAGGTGAATAATACAAGCTGGGTTTGTTGTCACTGAAGAGGAGGAAAGGGCTAGGAATTTAGGTTCCTGCTTAAATGCCTAATGGAAGTCACCTGTAAGACCCTCTGGTGTTGCTGCATCCAGACAGATTTGAGATGTTGAGAAGAGGGTGCTCAGCTGGAAAAAACAAAGTATATTGTTTCTGTTGGCAGCAGTAATGAGGAAGCTGTGGGGATTTAGCAAAGTGAGAAGCTACTGCTCTAGAGTAAGAGGCAATATGAAAGGTGAGATGGAGTCTGAAAGGAGAAGTCTGGCTTTATAGAGAACAGGATGACTGTAGCAGAGAGGATGTTCAGAGAAAAAAAAAAGGAGGAACAAAGATTCACTTGAAAAGAATTAAAGTGAAAAAAAATCACAAGTGTGCGTAGGAAATGCAGTTAGCTCCCTCCACCCTGTCTGGCTGCAGATGTTCTGGCTGAATAGGTGGTTTTTAATCCCTCCTTCCTTAAATTCATTTAATTCCTTGGGAGAAAAAATTTTATTATAACTTGATTTATTTTTTTTTTTTTTTGGTAAAACAGGTAAGATTTGTACAGCTATTCAGCAGTTATTCTGATTGAAAAATAAAAAGCAGAATTCAAGTAGTAAGTTATGCATTTGTGGCTTTGCTGTCTGTTTTTAATTTTCTGTTTGTGTTTTTATTCAGATGTGAATGCAGAAAGCTTTAAACTTTTCTTTTAGCTAAGCTAGTCTTTTGTCCAAATATTCAATTAAGTTGGTCAGAGTATGTTTTACATTTAAGCAAATAGCTCATCACCTCTGATGTAGTGATTGGAGGAGTTTTCCACACACAAACTTCTCCCTTGCTGTTATTTTGATAGCAGATCATATCTTTTGACTTAATTTATAGTTTTGATGAATAAAAATACATTTTCCCCCCTCCATCAGCTCTCATACCGTTTCAACTTTTACTGAAGTGGTCACTGAGCCAAGCTAGAATGAAGAATTGTTATCAGTGCCTGCAGAAGCAGCTGATGTTCTCAGGTGCAGGTTCTGTGATCTAATTCTAGTTTTTCCTTGTGGATCAGTGGGCTGCTTTTCTGATATTACCACTTGCTATAAGTAGCTCTTGGGGCTTCTTTTAATTTCATTTGCAGTGTGCAATTTAAAAAATAACTTCCTTGGAAGAGTAAATGATCCTTGTTTTGTTTATTCAGCCCTGGTTTGGTGTGTGGCAGCTCTAGGACCTGGACTGTGATAATGTTTGCATTCAACAGGCACAGCAGCAGCTTCAGTCTTTTGCCACTCTGAATTTGCACATTAACCACAAACCTCCTGAAAAGCAGCATCTCCACCAGGAAGTTTTTCTGACAGCTGAAGTCTCGAGTACTTGCAACTGAGTTACTCAAGCTCAATTTTAAGTTTAAATCAAGACAAATTGTAATTGAATTTTAGCTGGATTCTGCTAAAGAAATTCTGGATTCAATATCTATGCCAGTGATGCAGAAACACCTTGGGCATTGGTCACTTCAGCTAGAGAGCACAGGGAAATAGGGGTGAGGCAGTAGTGCTTCCAGGGCCAGAGGTCATCCAGGAGCAATGTACAAAGCCTTGGGTTTGGCAGAGGCTTTGGCTGATGCATCTTGCTGAGCTGGAGCTGACTGCAGAGTGTGCTTCCCAGCCTGTCCCCAGACACTGGTGTTATCTAGAGGTGTTAGGTGTTGGGGTATGTAGAGCAGCAGCCTGTGTGTTATCTCAGGTAATGGAACACTTACTCTCTGATAAATCTGAATTCACACTTCATAAAGCACTAGTATTCAAAATGAGGGTAATAAGCAACTTGGCAAATGTTAACTATAGCTTCAGTTCTGTAGTGGTGAAATAATTGAGTGTGATCTTTGTCTCTTATCTCCAGAGGAGTGAAAGATGTGCTGAAAAAGAGACTGAAAAACTATTACAAGAAACAAAAGCTGATGCAGAAGGAACTCACTAATGGTGACAGCTACTATGACTACATCTGTGTTGTTGACTTTGAAGCAACCTGTGAAGAAGGAAATCCACCTGAATTCATACATGAGATAATTGAGTTTCCTATTGTCTTACTAAACACACATACCCTGGAAATAGTAAGTGATTGAATCACTCTGTCTGTACTCTGTTCTTCAGGGTCACTTCTCTGATTCAGGAAGTCCAGATTAGTCTTTGGTAGATGTTAAACTTTGTTAAAAAAAGGGTTTTTTTCATAAAGCCCCATCTTCTGTGCCTCTTGCATACAGACAAAACTTTCTTTCTCTTCCTAAAGCATCTGGAATAGATCATGCTTCTGCTGTTGAGGGACTTTAAGTGCCTCCACTCACCTTGCTTATTCCCCTACTTTAAGATCTACAAAGCTATTTCTAGGACTCAAGAGATTCATCACTCTCAAGAATTAGCAAATTCTGTGATCCTGTGAGGCAATCAAGAAGAGATTAATGCAGAGTTCTAGAAAGTGAGTTTGCTGTTTCTTGGTGGCCTAGACTATTTCCACAACACCCCTGGGAGGCTGATGGCTGTGTAACCTGATTTTAAACATACTTAGGCACTGGGCAGCCTCCAGTGCTCTGCTCTAATACAGCTTTCTTTGAGGAAAACCTGATTGCTGTCTACCTGAACCTGAGTGTCTCAGTGACCTGGAGGAAGTGCACACTCCTCTGACTAATGGTTCATCCATCAAGAACTTCTTAGAGGAGGTGGTTTTTCAGTGATCCTGTGATGCTACTTTAGAGCATAGCTGTGTGTGTGACTAACCACAGATTGAGTATTGTGCACATTAACCTTACCAAGATTGTTCTGTTACCTGTAGAGCAGTAGTAAACAGTGTGGGTTTTCTTTCCTCTGTCCAACAGTTTTTGTGCAGCAGCAGGGATTTGGGCTCTTCCTTTTTTTTTTTCCTGTGATAGTTGCTTGTAGTCTTCACTCTCCTGCTGCTCAGTTTGTCTCTGTGTGTCTCTGAATGGCTGGCATGCAGAGGTGTATGACTTGGAGGCAGAGATAGGTGACCTGCTGCCTTCCTTGAATTAGAGGTGAGCCTTTAGAGATGCCACATCAGGCTTTGCTCATGCCTTCCACTTCTGTTTTCCTTAAGCTTTCCTTTCCCCAAATCCTCTTTACTGCAGTCTGTGCTCCTCTCTTCAAGCACATCCTTGCTCTTTGGTGCATACTGGTTGAGAGAAGGGGCATTTCTATTTGGAAAGTCATCCATCTGTTGTGTAGGGAATCCTTGATAGGCAGGCAGGACACTCATACTGGCTGGGGAGGTGCACACTCCATTTTGCCCCTCCAGCAGGGCAAGCAGCTGCTATTGCCTTTCAGCTGTGGGCAAGCCAGAGAAGCTGCTAGCCTGATGTGTGATTCTCTGATTACAGGAGGATACCTTTCAGCAGTATGTGAAGCCAGAGATTAATCCCAAACTTACAAACTTCTGCATCAGCCTGACAGGAATCACACAGGTAATTTGTATTTTTGTTTCTTCAGGAGAAAATATTAAAAAAAAAAAAAGAAAAGATGTGGTGCTGATGTTTTCAAGTGGTAACTTTCCTGGTAATTCTTCTGTAAAACTTACTCTTTTAATCCTTGTCTTCTCCTCCCAGTTATGACAGAATTGATTTCACCGGGTAGGTCATGTAGGTGTTTGTAAGGGGCTGCAGGAAAAAGCATTCACTTTAATCCATGTGTAGAAACATAATCTTTAGCAGAGGAAAGCGCTTTTTGAATTACATCTGCTTCTCTCCTAAGACTGTTATAGTAAAGGGTTTAGAGTCTCATGAAACCACTGGGTTTGTGATCAGGGAGCAGGAGTCTGGGAAAGAAGCCCCCCAGAGTTTTCATCTAAGTTCCACAGCAGGCTAACCATGTTACCTTTATATTTGCCCTTTGTGGGGTGGCTGTTCTACTGGTGTTTTTATATTTTTTTTTTCTTTTCTTTTTTTTTTTTTCAAGATTAGAATAAACTCTCCAAATATCTGCTTATTTTAATGTGTAACCTATTCCTAAAGATTTTTGTAAAGTTAACAAATGAGTACTTTAGTGTTTCTATGCCAATGTAGAGACGCTTCATGCTGGGCTTTTTCTGGGGAAAAAAAAAATCTTCTCTTTTGTTGTTGTTGTTTTGGCTTTCCTAGGACATTGTTGATAAAGCTGATCCATTTCCTCAAGTTCTGCAGAATGTCATAGAGTGGATGAGACAGAGGGAACTGGGAACAAAGTATACCTATTCCATGTTGACAGATGGGTATGTTCAACCTCTGGAACAATCTAAAACTGCCAGGCAGTGTTTAATCTTTGTGAGAGTGTTGTTAAAGGTGTTATGTGTCACTGCTATTTTGTCATTTATTATCATTTTAGCTTTCAGGAAAATCAGAACTAAATCTGAAATGAAGCAAAAATCCATGAGATGGCACTGTTTCTTTCCTAGCTCTTTGTACACAACTAAATGATGTTGAGGAGGCTTTTTATCCTTGCGATTCTTTTGTTTACATCTAGTTTTTGTGTAGCACATAATACCTGAAAATCAAATGGAGCAATTCCATAGAATCATTTAGACTGGAAAAGACCCTTGAGATCATCTTGTCCAAGCATTAGCCCACTGCTGCCAAGTCCACTGCTAAGCTCTGTCCCTCAGCACCACAGCTACATGTCTTTTAAATACTTCCAGGGATGGTGAGTCCACCACTTAGCTGGTCAGCCTGTTCCAAGGCTTTGTTTGCTACCTTCCAGTCCACTGGGACCTCCCCCAGGAGGGGGCTGCTGGTAAATGATGGAAGGTGGCTCAGTGAGCACTTTTCCCAGCTCCATCAATACCCTTGGGTGGATCCCATCCAGACCCATAGATTCCTATGTTTCTGACGTGGTGCAGCAGATCACTAATCATTCCCTGTTGGATTATAGGGGCTTCATTCTGTTCTGGGCAGCTCCCTTCATCTCCTAAATTTGAGATTCAGAGATATGCAGTGGTCATGTTGTGTTCCATGTGTGTTGGTGCCAGTTCATCCTGCACTTCTCACCAGAAAGCAGTAATGGGTTATGCTGGTTATGGAATATTAGGGGTTGGAAGGGAACTCTGGAGATTGAGTCCAACCCCTCTGCCAGAGCAGGATCACTCAGGAATGCATCCAGGTGGGTCCTCCCCTCTTTCCCTTCTGCTGACCACCAAAAAAAAGACAGCTGTGTGTGCAGTAGGTAGAACAGAGGCACCTGAATTCTGTGTTAATAATGTGTTTTCTCTTTTGACTTTTCAAGATCCTGGGACATGAGCAAGTTTTTGAACACGCAGTGCCGCGTCAGCCGGATCAAATACCCTTCCTTTGCCAAGAGGTGGATCAACATCCGCAAATCCTACGGCAACTTCTACAAGGTTTGGATGGCTTGTTGCTTTCCTTGGAGGAAAAACATTTAAAACACTGGGGTGTCCTCTTGTGCTCATTACTTGTGTATTGTAAAATTACAGTACTTCAGCTGGCTGCCTGGGGCCTGATTCTCAAATGTGCTTCATGCCCAGATCTCACTTTGCCTCAGATTGTATAATATGGTGCGTTTTGGTTTTAATCTAAACTGGGAGAGGCTTCATGAAGGATTGTCAAAAAATGTCATACTGGTGCTTTTAGATCAAGTGTCTCTTGAAGTAGTTGAGCTGAAAAGACTCTGTATTGATTTTTCTATTTATTCCTGGTTTTATGTGCTACACTACAAAACTTAATTGCACTACTATCCTCAGATGTCTTCTCTTTTTGACAGTGGAGACAGAAAAAGGTTAGGACATATCTGCAGTGGAGTCAAACTGTCAAGAGAACAGTAATACCAGGTTCAGAGCCAGATCCTATTACTGCTTCCTTCCACTGACTCTTTCTGAGATGACCATAGGATGGATTAGTGGAGGTTCTGGTGAATTCCTAGTCAGCCTACACCAAACCATTTGAATGTCATTTCAGCCCAGCTGACAACGTTCTCTTGAAGGGATTTTTCATACTCCTGTAACCTCTAGAGGAAAAAAAAGCTTAACATTTAAAAAGATAAGAGCTTTACTTTGCACTCAGCAAATATTACAGTTACTGCATTTCTCCTCTGTTTTTGTGCCTTCTCTGTATGACTGTTTCTGTCAAACAGATAACAACACAGAACTACCTTGTTAATCCCATCAGCTTTAACCTGGACATACCTTCTCTTTCCCTCTCTGTTGAGCAGTGAGTGCTTTTTCATCAAAGGCAATGGTAACTTAGAAGGAAACAGCTTCTTTTTACTTTGTGCTTATTTAATTTTTTCATTATTATTAATAAATGTTGCATTTGTAGGTGTTCAGGGCTTCTGTTTAGCTATTCTGTGCTCCTACTGAATGTGCTGTTAAGTTACAATAATAGATAAAATTAACAACAAGGAATGTCTTGTAACTTTCCTGTGGAATGTACCACAACATCTAGTATGTCTCCCCTGCCCAGTTAGTGGGTATTATTATGGAGCTTCATATTGCCAAGTGTTGGCAAATGTGTTGTCACCATTCTGCCCAGCTATTAAATCCAGTAGTGTGGTGCATGTTTTGGAACTTGTCACGTCCTATGTTCACCCACCCCAGCCACCTCACCACCAGAGAGCAAACTGAAGTTTTCCTTTGAAGTTACCTTTTTGTTTGACCTTTCCAAAGAACAAATGTATTATTTAGTAGTTAATTAGGGAAGGACTTAGTGCTTTTTCTGGTGTAGCACTTGGTGTGGGTAAGCCAGTTAAGCTTCCTTGTCTGTTAATGCTCTTGGTCATCCTTGGGCTGCTCTAGGTGTTGCTGATCTGTTCATGTGGTGCTTGGAGGCACTAAGAAGCTTGATGTCAGTGAGGATCAGGATCCTGGTTATTCTTTAATCTCTCAGCATTTAAAAGGAAAAGCAGAATCTGCTTCCCTCTGCAGTGTCACTTGGGGTGCCAGTGCCTTTTTTTTAAGGCCATGGCTAGGCCATGGCTTCCACTAGAACTGGCACATCCTGAGCTGGTGCTGGTAATAAAGACATCTCCAGTCTAGACAAGCTCCTGTTGACTGTGTCTCCTCTGCAAAAATGAGAGTGTCTGTCTTACCAGGGTGCTTTGAAGTTCAATTGTTAGTGATCTGGCAAAAGGCAATTGAAAGTAATATGTGACTTAAGTAGACTGCAAATCTGCTGTGTTAGATTAAAAAGACCTGATCCAAAGCCTAATGCTTGAACGTGGTTCACTTTCTCCCTTAGGTTCCTAGGAACCAGACCAAGCTGACAATTATGCTGGAGAAGCTGGGCATGGATTATGATGGGAGACCTCACAGTGGGCTTGATGACTCTAAAAACATAGCGAGGATAGCAGTGAGGATGCTGCAGGATGGCTGTGAGCTGCGGGTGAACGAGAGGATGCATGCTGGCCAGCTGCTGCCTGTCTCCTCCTCTGCCCCCTTAGAGGGAGCCCCTGCTCCACAGATGCCCCGCAGCAGAAACTAGCAGCTCGGGAGCTGCTCTGACACCCTCCAAGGAGCTCCTGAAACCACCTCTCCTGCCAGCCTGCCTGCAGCACAGAATCCAGAAGCACCTTAACTGATGGCCTCTGCTCAGCTGAGGAGTGTGGAAGGTCTCTGCTCCTTGAAGCTTGTGTTACAGTATATTTTTTTCTTTTTACTTTTTTTTTTTTATATATATATATTTACTGATGATTTTCTTTGTTGTTGCTGTTTGCAGCTCTTGTAGCTGTAAGGCTGATAATGCAGGATCCAAGCAAAGCGTTAAGCTTTTAAGAACATGTAATTGAAACACATGCAAAGGTTGATTAGGCCTGTGTACTGCTTTTCCACCCCAGCCTGTGGGTAGTATTTATTCACTCTGTCCATGCTCTGATCATATCTAGCATCAGATTATTCATTGCACACAAATAAGACGTTGCTGGAAGAACTGAAATAGTGAGTGGTCTGGCAGGCCTTTCTTGACAAGGCACTCTCCTGAGGGTTCCTCTGGTTGGTTGGTTTGGTTGCTTTTCTGTTATTTTTCATTTGGTTGGTTGGTTGGTTTATGTTTTTGTTGTGTGGTTTTGTTTTGGTTTTTTTGTTTTAGTTTTTTTTTCCCCAGTCAAGAAGAAACAGGAGCATATTCATCAATTCTAAAGCAGTAGAGAAGTACTGTGTTATTTGGAGTTTTGGTCGGTCTACTTCTATAAGGCCTATATTTGTCCGCTTCCTCAAATAGAAAGGCTGTGTACTGAATAAAAACTTCATTAATACAGTATGATAGTCACTTTAAAATCAGTATTTAAAAAGGGAAGGTTCTTCCAGTTTTAACTCTGAGGATCCTATCTCCTAGTCCTGCTACACACACAACTGCACTTCAGTTAATGTTGCTTTTAGACACTGGCAGCCATTTGGCCTTAAAAATGAATGAAGTAAAATTAAACTCAAAACATGCCAGATCATCAGGATGTTATGCTATGTGTTTATTGTTTAAAACAAAACAAGAAGCTTCTAGTTAAACAAGACATGTTTAACTATTTTTTGGTACCTTCCCATGCCTCTGCCACCATGAAGCCATCCCTTTATCTCAAAATCTAACTTTGGAAGATTCATATCATTTTATTAGTAAAGGCCATATCTGATGATTAACCACCAGACCTCCTTTCTTTCTGGGCCCCAGATAAGATGATATTCAAAATATGCCAAAGTCTTAATTTGCTTTGCCTGCATGGGCTGTTGAGAAATCTCATGTTACTGTGATCAGGTTTGCATTGAAATGGCTTGTTGTGGAAAGCAGAATAAGAATTTTGGTTGCTCCTAGTAAAAAAAAAAAAAAAAAAAGCATTAAAAATATTTGGCATCTCTGTATTGTAATTCATTAATTCCTTATACCACTTGCATTCAGGAAACAAAGTAACCAGTTGATAATGAAGCTTTGTTGAGAAGATTCACTGCTTGGCTAATCAAACTCCTCCCAGCTCCCATTGCTCTTTGTTAAACCAGATCAATGGAAAGGTAACATTTAAATTTGAGTAGGAATGAGAAGCATTGGACAATGCTGAGTTGCTTCACATGGAGGAAGGAAGCAGTCTAATTTCCCAAGGCACAGATTTGAACACCCAGAGCTGCTTTAGAATTTTTTTATTTTCTGAAAGTAAATACTCATTCTACTTGTGGTTTTGCTGAACTTCACAGTTTCCTTTCTTTCTACAGCAATACTTGCTGTATTTTCAGAAGGGTAAAATTTAAATCACTGATACCACTCTGAAGATACAGTTTGTCAGCCCATATTTTGTACAAATTGTTGATGATATATTTGTTTTTCATTGTAGCAACCACAGTTTCTGAAGAGCTGTGGCAGTTTACTTTTTTTTTTTTGTCTCTGGAGTTACTTTGGTACAGGTTTCTATGATAAAAATGAGTCTAGCTCAGCAGATTTCCCCTTGGGATGCTGGGCAGTATCATAGACTTTGTCACTAGTCTTTTATTTACAGGCCTGTAACCAGGCTCACAGTCCAATGAAAACCTTTGTTACAGATTATTCTACGGGTTTCTTAAGTGAAGAGCTCTTGTAATTTTGCATCATTTATTTTAAGTACAGAGTTGTTTATTTTCGTTAATAACTTCAAGAAGGTATTTTGAGATAAGGGTTAAATAATAGTTTACTGCTTGAGTAGTTTGAGAGAGGGGGTGGTGGTTTGGGGTTTGTTGGGTTTTTTTTGTTATCAGTGAGTTGCAGAAATCAGCAGAACCATTCCAGATACTACTTTATCTAAGTTGGATTAATGTCAAACTGTAGGCTGTGACTGTTTTCACAGAGTGTTTGATTCTGTGATTCTGAAATGAAGTGCATCTTACCAATGGGTGATGGGTTTACTTGAAATGTTACCAAACTTATTAAAAACCAAATTGATCTTTATTAACATGTGATGTACTGGTTTCACTTATAAAGCACGAGTTGATTCCATCACTCTTGGAAAATTAACCCCTGGATTTCTCTGGTAGACCAGCAACACTGCCACGGCTGGGTGGATTGAATCTCATGAATGTGAGTACTTCATAACACTCAGTAAAGGGGTGGATTTTCCTGGATGCTTTCACACTGAAGGGGGTGGGAAGGAAGCATTCTGGGGGGGTGGTAGTGGTGGAAAGTGGTATATTTAGTAGTGACACTTGTGTTCAGCCACTCAGTGTGGGGGTTTTTCAGCTTCATCTTGGTTGTTCGTGCAGAGAAGTTTAAGTGTATCTCTGCTGTAATTAATACTCTTACTGCAGGGGTCATCCCACACTGGAAAAACTCATTGACAACTATGTAAGAAATGGTCTCCTTTTTATGGCAAAGAACCCAAACCCACACCCTTATGCACACATTATCCTGGTGATATAATAAGAGGCTTTGATTTGTTGTTGTTTGTTGGTTTTGATTTGTTGGTTGGTTTTGTTGGTTTTTATTTCGTGTACTTGAGCAATTCTGCTGCTCCTTCAAACAGCCTTTTTAAAACACTGATGACCTTGAAATAAAGGAGTTTGCAGACAAATTTCAGCATGAGCACTTTCAAGTAGATTTCTTAATATGTATTCCTATGGATGTGAGGGATTCACAGAATCTTGGAATTATGTTAGAGAGGAAAAGGTTTCTTAGGTTAAAGAGCAATAACCTCTTGGTGAGCAAGAAAAGTTGTGGGGGTCACAACTTTGTAGCCTCCCATTAACCTCCTAGTAAGGTGTGTCTGCAGGGGCAGGTCTCAGCAGGTCAGTTGTCCACAGAAACTGCTGTCTGTGCTTGTCTTATAATAAGGTAATACAATTAATTTTGTTGAACAAGGTTGTTATTTGCACATTTTGTTGGAAATTGCCACTGCACGAGGCAGGGGTTGTTCTCACCAGTGGAAATAGGTAAAAAACATCAGTTCTTGAGTGGAGGTTCTTGTGCCCTTGGAGAGCTCTCAGTGCTACACTGCTGGCCTTCCCTGCTCTTCAGTGACCATGTGGGAGCAGTGGTTTTTCACCACAGCTTTTCTAAAGGACAACTCATTTCTCTCTCCCTAAGTTCCAAAGGCTGTCTTTTAAGTCATTCCTTTTAATTTTTCTTCCAGTAATGACCTTTTACTTTCCCTAGGATGAAGTTTGTGCTAGGTAACATCTTTGTATGCACTTTCCAGTCTGGGAAAAGAAAAAAAAACCAACAAAACGACAGGCAGACATGCCCTTTAAAAAGAAATTGGAAGTCTTCCTATGGGTGAGAAGTGTCAAGAGACTGACTGAAGTGCCAGTTACTGACTGGAGGCTTCTGAAATGGGCTAAATATATTGAACAGCACTCTAGCCTAACCCCAGATCAAGTGGCCCAGCTGAACAGCCATAGGAGGGAGCAGGCTAACACATCATGCTCATCCAGAGGAGGACAGTGGGCTGATCTACAAGTATGGGTGCAGATAAGGCTTTGGAGGTTGAGAAGTCACATCTCTGGGGTTCCTTCTGGTTTGGTCTTGGCTCATTCACAGCCCCCAACACCAACTGGCTTTTGCCTTCTTTAAAATAGAAGACTTTGTGTTCTGGGACAAAAGCCTGAAGTAGTTTCAGGGATCTGCTTCTTAAGTTAAAGACATGTGACTGCTTTGCACTGAGTGGCCTCTTGTGCAGGGAAGGCCCTTTCCAAAGAGTAACAACAGCCTTGGACACTTCTTTATGGCAGAGGTGACCTCTGGGTGTGTTCTGGTTAGGGATGTGATTGCATGGCTCATGCAGCTGTCTCCTCTGTGGCCACTCAGGGGTGCCCCATGGGTAGTACCATGGCCTACTCCTGTGATCTTAACTCAGTGTGGTCATGACTGCTCATATTTATTGTAAATCTTGTGGCACTGCTTGCAGATATAGAGTTGGGGTTTTTTCCTACTTTCTGGCTAAGTTGTTGCAAACTGTGGTTTTGTTGTTGGAACCAACTGTAGTTGTTTCACATTGGTAAATGGTTTGCAGGTGATTCTGCCTTTTTTTGGCTTATATTCCCCATTCTGTGATGTTGATTTTTAAAGAGCATACGTAGCCAAATGGACCTTGGTGAGCCAGAGATGNGGCAGACATGCCCTTTAAAAAGAAATTGGAAGTCTTCCTATGGGTGAGAAGTGTCAAGAGACTGACTGAAGTGCCAGTTACTGACTGGAGGCTTCTGAAATGGGCTAAATATATTGAACAGCACTCTAGCCTAACCCCAGATCAAGTGGCCCAGCTGAACAGCCATAGGAGGGAGCAGGCTAACACATCATGCTCATCCAGAGGAGGACAGTGGGCTGATCTACAAGTATGGGTGCAGATAAGGCTTTGGAGGTTGAGAAGTCACATCTCTGGGGTTCCTTCTGGTTTGGTCTTGGCTCATTCACAGCCCCCAACACCAACTGGCTTTTGCCTTCTTTAAAATAGAAGACTTTGTGTTCTGGGACAAAAGCCTGAAGTAGTTTCAGGGATCTGCTTCTTAAGTTAAAGACATGTGACTGCTTTGCACTGAGTGGCCTCTTGTGCAGGGAAGGCCCTTTCCAAAGAGTAACAACAGCCTTGGACACTTCTTTATGGCAGAGGTGACCTCTGGGTGTGTTCTGGTTAGGGATGTGATTGCATGGCTCATGCAGCTGTCTCCTCTGTGGCCACTCAGGGGTGCCCCATGGGTAGTACCATGGCCTACTCCTGTGATCTTAACTCAGTGTGGTCATGACTGCTCATATTTATTGTAAATCTTGTGGCACTGCTTGCAGATATAGAGTTGGGGTTTTTTCCTACTTTCTGGCTAAGTTGTTGCAAACTGTGGTTTTGTTGTTGGAACCAACTGTAGTTGTTTCACATTGGTAAATGGTTTGCAGGTGATTCTGCCTTTTTTTGGCTTATATTCCCCATTCTGTGATGTTGATTTTTAAAGAGCATACGTAGCCAAATGGACCTTGGTGAGCCAGAGATGTCCCAATCAGCAGGAATTGCTTCATCATGCTTGTGTTCAGCTCTGGGGTGGTGTGGGACACACCTTCCCAGACAGCTCCCTGCTCAGCAAAACACCACACTGAGCATCACCTCTGTTGGCTCACCACTGCAATCCATGGGGTTTGGAGGTTTCTTTGCTGTGTCCCTTTCTTCATTTCATGATAATTCACAGTTTGAATTGATCAGTAGTTGAATACTTACAATCTCAGCAGCATAGTAGCTCTGTATGTGTAATTTAGGGATGGGGTAGCAGCCAGCAGGATGAGGCTCAAAGTGCCTCTCACATGTTTCTGATGAATTTCCATTCATGCAGATAAGGACTAAGATGACAGAGACCTAGACAGAAGGGAGAAGTGATGTGTTGTTAGCTGATGCAGACAGGGCAGGTCAGGTGTGTGCTGGCACCTTTCTGTATAGGGATATTCCCTTCTCTATAGAGAAGATGGAGCCAGTCTCCCAGCCTGGTGTTAGTGATAACTCTGCTTCAAATGGGACCCTGGTCAAGAGAGCTCTCCCCCTGCTTTCCAGACAGCACCACTCTGGTCTGCAGGAACCAGGCAAGGGAAAAACAAACTGCAGATTATCTGGTAGCCTTCATCTTCTGAAGGGATCACTTGATTAACTTGAAATTTTCCACGTGTTTTTGGCCGCAGACAGCGCCTTCAGACCAGCTTTATTCTTCAGAGGACTCCTGTTCCTCACATCTGGTGAAGAGCTACTCCTTCCTACCAACATGGTGTCCTGCCTTGGATGAAGTTTGGAACGTTAAGCCACATTCTGCTGAGAGTCACATCCACAGAGCAGGACACCACACTTGGCAGTCTTCAGTAAAAAAGGCAGCTGTGGAGATGAGGAGCATTTATTTGAACTGAGAAGCCTGAGCAGGGCATGGGTGGGGAAGCAAACGAGGCATCCTTGTACAGCTTCTGAGGGAACTGCCCTGGTGCCTGCAATGCCTGTCTGCTGCTGATCCTGGGCAGCAGTTTCACTTGGCCATGCTGGTGTTTTATTTCCTGCTACTCTGCAGAGCCACACAATGTGTTTCTTCAAAGCCTTCTCAAACACTTCAAATCTGCTGGGTTTGGGGCTGGCTGCTCTGGAATTTACTGGGCTGCTCCTTGTTCTTGTTTTGCTTACATGAAATAGTCCTTCCCTGACCCTGGTTGTGCTAATTGTCTAACAAGGAGTGTCTGGAAGTGGCTGTACTCTGTGCTGTAATCCTGTCTATGCTGCTAACCTGACTGTTATGAGCAGGTCTTACAGAAACCTTATCAGATCTGGGGTAGCTACTTGGTAAGGAGCTTATAGAGTGTGGTGGTGTGGTTCTTGAGTGCTGCAGCCATTTAACAGATGCTAACATTAGGGAGGACAGCATAAGTAAATAGAGAATCTCTCATTTTCCTTCACAAGCCGTGGCAAAAAGCTTGTGGCAAATTCTCATGGTTTAATGGTGCTTTCATTCATGACCCTATCACATGTACATCTCCTCTGGGGCTCTGCCTCCTTTAGAGATTCAAAACTGTGGCAAGGATGGGGGGCTCATTTAGAAACTGAATGCCAGTTAAGTTGGATGTGTGGTGGGTGGGTGTGTGTGTGATGGGTATCTGTTTGCACACTAGAGCTGTGGAAGTATGGTGGTGCTTCACAAGATTCAGCAAGTCAGCCCATTCAGATGCCTTTGGTATTTCTTAGAGATTGTCATTAGCCTTCAAGCATGGAAAAGTTGTGTTGGCCTTGAAAGAGGAAAAGAATGGTTTTAAACGTACACAAATCTTTTAAAAGTTTGTTTGAAGGCTTGGGAAGATCGAGAGATCTACGTTTGATTTCTGGAGGACTGGGAAATTGGAAGTGCTTTAGAAGAAACAGTGGTGTTGAGAAAGTGTCTTTATGCTATTGAGTACAGGAGTGTGACAAACAGAATGGATTTTTTTCAGAACAAGCCCTTCTTGTGATAGTTCTGTGCTGTTTAACACTTTGGAGTGTGGTGCTGCAGAGCTCTGAAGAACCTTGATCAGCCTTGATGGCTGTTTTTGTGGAGCTGTCCCAGCTGGGGTGCAGCTTTTAGCACAAAGAAGATATTAATCAGGCTGAGGAAGTAAATTGTATCATAAACACTGTGCCTCAACATATTGGCAGGAGCTTTTCTTCCATAGTTTAGTCTGGGAGATGGTGATGTCCTTGTAAGTGTTGGATCAAGGCCTCTGAAATGAACGATCCTCAGACAGTGCTCTTTTGCTGTGAATACAGAATCACTGTAACTGCTTATGGTTTAGCTGCCTTTCAGGCAGAATATAGAAATGCCTTCTTCCCATTCTGGAGCCAAGAGACCTGCCCACCCAGTGGATACAGATTGACACAGACATGGGAATTTGATGGTTGTTTAATGGTGTGATTTGGCAGAGTGTGAATGAACTCCTCTGTGCTTGGCTGATTCTGTCTGTATATGAAATGCTTCTGTAGAGGTTGCAATAGATGTGGCACACTGGGTGAAAATTCTGTCTTCAGCCATGCTCAAGGCTGTTGGAACTTCTTTCCTGAGCTAACAGACCACACACCTAATTTAGGTCCATCCTGGTCACTGTGGTAGTGAGCAAAACACTCTGGTAGAAAAACCAACTCTTGTGTGTGAGGGCTGAAGAACACAGAGCTTGGCTGTGTGCCACTGAGTATATAGTAGAATTATCCACCTGTGTTCATACTGTATATGAAAGGGCTTCCATAGCTTTACATCTGAGCTGGTGGCTGCAGCCACCTGGCTGTGGTGACTGTAAAGAATATCACTAATTGCTCTTCAGCTCTTTCATGCTACCAGGAGTCCTTGAGATTTGTAGTAGCCACATGGATATGGATGAAGAAGGAATATGAGTGTTTAGAAGCACCAGAAGGAAGGCATTAGAGGCACATGAGAATGACAGGTGCTGATAGGACATGTCTTAGCAGGTCATCAAAATTACAGCACACTTACAGCTTCTTAGAATACCTTGATGGGATGAACAGGGGGCAGCCTAAGCCAAGACAAGAAAAACCTGACATCTGAAGGCATAAAAACAAACTGGTTGGGTGATAAAAGAATGGGATTAGAGCAATTAGTTGCTGAGGTGAGGATACAAAAGACAGCAAGTATATCCTAATGATTCACAGAGAGAGGACAAGATAATCTTTACCACATGTCAGATTCCTACAGAGAGCACATCCAAAGCATGCTTCCCAGCTTCAGAGCTCAACCTGCATCTTTTTTCCTCCCATCTCATTGCAATTAACCCTGGAAAGAGAATGGATCTTTGGTGCTTGCATTCTGGACTGACCATATGGAACCATGTCAGTACTTGTGATCATGCATGAGTGGAATCAGGGGCTTTTCCAACACAATCACTTTCTACAGTGTCACCACAGGAGTTGCTGCACTGTGGCTGCAAGAAGAGACCATCAGTGCTTAGACAATGCTGGTGTGCAAAGCCTTTCTGGTCCAGTGAACCATTCTAGGCCTGATGCCTTTGGGGAGAGTCATATTTTCAAGTTGCCTTCTCCTGCTGTCTCTTCTCTTTCACCAATAGCTTGATTTTGCTCCTTTAAAATCAAGCTCTGAGACTGTTTTCTGCTTCTTGCTGTCCTGCAGCAGGCTGTCTTATTCTGGAAAGCTTTCTGGGATCCAGTAGCTGCCAGTGATTTTACCAGTAGCAAAAGTGTCTCACCAGGATGCTCTGCTGATCCATGTTAATGGCTTTATTTTGGCTTCATGTTAGTATGAAAAGTGGTCTTGGGAGAATATAAGCAGGCAAATCCTTGGGTTGTAAGGTGTCTGTGGACCACTTAGCACACTGCTAAGGCACTGATGACTTACTGGACTGTTGAGATAACACACAATGTAGAGGGCAAGCTGGCTGTGCTTGCAACAATCCTTCCAGGAGCTACCAATACAAGAGCAAGCCCAAAGGATGTCAGGGGACTGCAGTATCCCAGTACAAAACAGGTTTAGTGATCCACTCTGAAGGCTACAGCCTCAAATAATTGGCCTTGAAAGGGGAAAGGAGTCAGTGAGTCCAGACATAGTCTGTAGAACATCTCGAGGAAGCGTGTGTTGTTGGCAGAGTTTAGTGGGCAAATGGAGATCAACTAGGAGGTTGTTTTCCCAAGGAAACAGAAGGATGCCTGTTGATTAGACATAGTTCCCACTTACTGAGTTTGCCATAAATTTATATTTTTCACTTCAGTTGTTTTTGCAATTCCACTTTATTTCTTCCTGCCTCAGAAGGGCTTGGCACAAACAGCATGTAGTTCACACTATCTCTGGCTGCTTAAGAATGAGTCGTGCTGGAGGAAAGATGCAGTTCCCTAAACATAGCTGTCTGGTGCCCTCTGGTATCTGAGCTGTCTGCACAAAGTTTGCAGATACCTGCAGCAATCCTCCTGTCTTCTGAGGCAGCAGCTGGAGGCCAGACTGGAGACCCGAGATACCTCCAGTAGCACTATTGCTCATACCTGTGTGTGGGCACCTGAGTGGTGCCCCAGGAGCAAGCCTGTGGCTCAGTCAGCTTAACAGGGAGAGACAGTTACCTCCAGAGGAATAATTGTCCCATTGGTCCTTTATGCCTCTTAATATGACTTGGCTGGAAGGTAGAAGCTGTGAAGCTGCTGCTGCTGTGCAGCAAATGAGCTTCTGCAGACCCTTTGCTAGAGAGATGGGGATTTTGGGCAGCAAAGAGAGGGAATTAAATTGTGAGGCCAAGACATCGCCTCCCAAACTCCAAAGGCTTTGGGAAATGAGGATGAGTTTCAGTTTGTCTCATCACCAGCCTTCCCAAAAGCATGGCAGACAGCTAGATCTGGATTTACTGGTTCGGATTTTCTGCACATCAGTGAAAATGAGTGGGGACAGATGCTGTAGGATTGGTAAAGCTGGGATCTCCTGCTGCTGTAGTGCCTGTTTGCACAGCAGTGATGGAGGAGCTGACCTTTGTGGAAAGCTGTTACTTTCCAAGGCCCTCCATTGCAGGTTGGGGTATTTGGCTTTTGTACTTTAGGAAGTCTTGAACTTGAGTTGGAAAGGGTCTCTGAAGCACATGCTGAAGTGAGGAAAGAAAAATGCTTGATTTTGGTAGTGGTTTGGTGCAAGTATTTAAGGTGGGGTGAAGGGATTTCAGCTTTTCAGTTTCTTAGTGCAAAATACTGCATATGAGATACCTTGTCTTGGTCCTTTCTGAGTTGGGTGTCACTCCTACTCAGGGCAGCTTTGCCTGCCAATCTATCTCTGTGGTTGTCTGCACAAACCATGGATCCTGAGACTGTTGTCTCCCTTCTGATGGTAGAACGTGCAAAGGCACTTTTGCACAAGCAGGAAGGACAGAGTTGCTTTCTGTTAAATGCATGAGAACAAGTGCAGCAAACTGGAGTGCTAGACAGGGAACCAGCCTTGTAAGGCACTGAGACATAGCTGAGTACAAGTGAAAGGTGTTGGCAAGAGAACTGGCCCTCCCCTACAAAACAGAAGAATGCCAAGGAAAAGGGAATATTAAAATAAAATAAAAAATAAAAGGAGCATTCATGCACTTTGTTTTCCCATTGTAAGTTTAGAGCAGCCAGTCTTTCTGGGCTGCCTTCAGTCCCATCCTTCCTCTTCCCGAAAAGCAGTTTTTCTGTGCTAAAGACTGTCCCTAGTCATGGAGCTGGAAAAGGTAGTGCAAGGCTTTGAAGTTTGGTGCCTGCAACACTGATAGCACAGCCCCAGCCTCTTCCACAAACCCAAGAGTGCTTAGCTTTTATTGTTTAAGTCAGGAATGTTGGAAATGTTTGTGAGACTGCTGAAGGTAGAAAGGGACACGGCACTGGTGGCAAACAGCAGGGCCCAGTAGAAGTGCATCTATCAAAGGACTGACAGGACTGTGTCCAGTCTGGTCATGCAGACAGGCAAAAAACCCGCGGCAGAAAGATGATGGGTAATCTGCCAGAGGAGAACAAGAAAGTGGAGATTAGATACAAGCAAATACATGCATAAGCATCTGCAAAAAAAAGGACAGTGAAACCTACACACCTCACAAGTAGGATCCTCCTCCTCCCTGGGCTGTATCTCTCTCCTGCCTATGGGTAGAACTCAAAGGTGCTGCAGGGAGCAGAGCTACCACCCTGTCATCTGAGACACACTACAGCTCATGGGCAGGGAGCTGCAGATCTCAAGGACTGGCAGACAGCTCCTAGGCTGGGATGTGTTTTGCATGAACAGTTCATGCAGTTCTGCATAACAAACATCTGTAAACAGGGCAGTTTGCCCACAGTCTGCTAACAGGTAACAGGGCGAAGATTTGCCAGCAGGTTTGCTTGCAATGAATAATTCAGCCAGTCCTTCTGCCCTTAAATTTAGGTAATAAGGCTGCAGTCAAAGGCTTTCTTGAGTTTGGCAGCTAATGCTGTTGTGGGATTGTCTCGGAGTTTGGCCTGGGGCCTGCACTATTTTACAGGTGACTTTGACCTTGTGTGACAGTATCGTTACAAACTGGTCCTCTTTTACCTGCCAAGTCAGGCAGCCTGCCAACACCAACCTCCTAAAATTGCCAGTGTTATCTTAGAGGACATTGAAACAAGGGTGGGGGGTGGGATGCTGGCTTCAGGTTGCTGTCTGAAACACCTTCCCAGAGTTCAGCCTGTTGGCACTTTCTTCTCCATCACCACTGACTTGGGTCCACTGAGAGCTTCTTGTACTCTGGATCCTCTCAGCATTTCTGTAGGTAATGAATCCCTGCTCTTTGCCTTTGTGATTACTCTCTGTTCACAAAGCTATAGGTTTCATTCTAGCTCATATTAACCCAAATACTGTCAGGCTTAATATGAAAAAAAAGAGTTGTGAGTGCTAAGGGACTCGGGAAACAAGATTGCACAAGATGGAAAAGGAATTTCTGAATAGACAGTATGCAAATGTCATTCTAGCATAATATTAAGACCCAGAAGCATCTTTGCCAGTGACTAAGCCTTTCCTGCAGGCCATGTTCCCAAGGATTCAGTGAGCACAAGAACACCCTCTCCCCAAGCTGCTGCCCTGACTTCTGCAGAGGTTGTCAGCTTTGAGACATAGTAGTCTGTTATTCAGAATAACCACACCTCTAAACACAGTTCTAGGGGGTGTTCATCAAGCTACACTCCAGTTTCTGGATGAGACAAAAAGTATCCTTGATGTTCTGCAGTTTTTTGTCCTCAGGGTTTATTTCCTTTGCCTAGCTCGAAGCTGGGTGATGGGAGCAGGGGTGTTAATTGGTTTTACTCTGCTTGGTGTTTGTAGGGTTGCACCAGAAGCACAGTGTCCAATTTGAGGACCTCCAGAAGGAAGATGTCAACAAAGCAGAGTGAGCCAGGCAACGATTACATGTAAACAGGCCCAAAAAGTAGTAAGTTGGCAGAAAACCATACTGGTCACCAGTAAGGCAGGAACAGTCCTTGGACACAGTGGTTTCTATTACAAACAATGTACGTGTGTTGGCATTTTCCCTAAGCCATGACTGTAGGGGAGAGGCAGGGTGTGAGGAAATAGAGCTGCTCCTGTCTTTTACTCAAGGTACTTCTGAGCTCTTGGACACCTGGAGAAATGCCACATAGGGCAGGGAAGGTCTAAGTGTGCTCAGAGAGAGGCAGGACTGAGGAAAAGTTCAAGGCAAGATGTTGTTAACCTTAACAGTTTTGCTTAGTGCAACTTAGTGCAAAACTAAGTCCCTATATCTAGCCCTTTTTTAGGTGATCCCAACTATGTGGTCAGGGTCACCCAACAAAGAGTCAGAGATGATAAAGACCAATGGCTCCCAAGTCATGGCCAGTGCTAGTAGCTTTTTCATCAGAAAAAGGAGGATGGTGTGTGTAGCCATAGACATTACTTGTGATGTTTGAGCCATTTTTAACTTTCAGCCTTTCCTGAGGCTCCTATAAAAAGCACCAGGGTTTTCCCAAGTTGATAGTGCATTATTTTTTTACTGCCCTATGTTGTTTTCTACACTTGCCAATGGTTGGTGCCACAGGCTCTTGATTTGTCTGTGGACTTCTGAAACTGAGAATTCTTGTTTTATTAGTATACAGAAAGTCTTTTGATATCTAGTGAGGAAAATATAAGAAAGTACCAAAGTAACATTTGCCCTAAATATTATTCCAATTTTCAGGTGTTTGCAGTCCCCTGAGATGTACCAGTTTTGCAGAGACATTGTGTTCTTGCTTGTTTACTTTATAAGGATCAGCTGAGGATAAATTTCCACATTGTGCATGCTCACAATGTCAAACATCTGAAAATGTCTCTGGGGTAGCGAGGGTCTCATTTTGAGAAAGGACAGTGCATGGTCAGATGTCCTTTTTTCCAGCTCTTACTCAAGCAAGATATTGGCCAGGTGATTTCAGACAGTGTTTTGCAGAGGGGCAAGCACATCTAACAGAGGAAGATGAGAGACACTGGTATATCTGAGGGCAGTAACCTCCAGAAAATAGGTCACACTGGATGCTTTGCACTGTTGTACGCACTTTCAGAGTGGTTGTCCATTGCTTAAGCCAGCTGCAATAGTTTCTACTTGGCACTTCTGAAAACATTGGCTGTTTAAGGATTGTGTTTAACAGAAAATAACATCCAAGAAGGAAACTTTAAAGTTTCAGGTTTGTTGAGAAATTCAAGGCCAGTCCCTTGAAACATAGTCCTTGTCTATGTTTGCCCACTACTGTCTTCTCTTCAGAATTTCTTTTCTTGGTGTTGCCACACAAGGCTGTGGGGCTCTAGATACTTTTGAATACTTTTGAGGGATATTTCTGCTTGAGACAGCCTTCCAGTTGCTGGTGAGCTGCTCTTGGTCTGGGTTCTGCTTAATGTGATCTTCTCAGAGGCAAGCATTTGACTGTACTCTGTCCTTAGAGCAGCATAGAAAAGGTCTCCAAGTGAGGTAGACCTTGCTCACTGCTCAGAGTTGAGAGTGGATAGCACTTACTCTGCCAGAAGCAAGTCACTGGCCTTACAGCTTGGACACATCAGCAGCTGCACACATAGCTCCTTCTCAGGGTCTCATGCTGTGCAATCCTTGTGCCTTATGACAGAGGTGTGGCCACAGCAGCCAAGCTGTGTCCCCCCTGCTACATGGTGTTGCTAGTCAGTCTTCACCTCCAGGCACTGCAGGGCTCTGGCACTAGGTCACATCATCTCAGATTTGGCACCAGGAATTCCTTCCCTGCCCCTCTCTGGGGAATGGGCTGAAAACTGCTGTGATGGGCTATCTGGTTGGCATGGAGCAGCATGAGCATCCCAGATCTTAGCATGTCCAGCCTTGATTTCCTGAGGAGCTGGCAGCAACAGGGAATCGCCACCAGTGGTTCTGCACCGAGTTACATGGAGCATGAAGTCCTTAGAGGAGGATCCCCACTACTGACTGATATGTTCAGCCTTGACTTTTACTTTGAAGGGAGGAGGTGAATGGAAATTTTCTGGAAGCCTGCTGCAGCAGGTCCCTCTTTCCTGCAGACTTCTGACCTTCCTGGGAGCAATGTTTGTCCAAGGCAGATCTGACTGGCAGAAAGATTACAAGTAGCTTATTCAACTTCCTATCCCACAGCATCATGGGCTGAGCAACTACCCAGACCTGAGATCCCTGTGCTGCTGGAGGGAGGAGGGAAGGAGAGCTATGCACAAGTGGCTGTGCTGCATGCTTTTCTCTCCTTGGTTGTGTAAGTATAAATTCATGGGAAGCAGCTCGTCTGCAGAAGCAATGACTGTGGATTTCTTTTCTCATTAATTTTGCAAATGCTGGCCCTGTTCCCATGTTTGCATACTTCTCTCTCTCTCCTAAAGTGCAAGTAAACCAAGCATACAAGGACCCAATTAAACACGGACTGCTGTTTTTTGCTCTTTTGCACAGCAAAGATGTTTTCTGAAGGAAATGTAGTATGCTTATTAAAAAACCACAACAAAACAACTTCAGCTAGCTTGGCACTAGTATACTTAAATGACTTTGGGGGGCTGAATAATTAAAAAGCATTTTTCTCCTTTGGTAGGCACTGGCTGAGAAAGGGACATGTTTGAATGGAGAGGGAGTCATTCTGCAGCCATTTTTACCTCTTCTGAGGTCACTGGCTTTCTGCACTCTGTCTTTCAGTGTACACAAATCATGACAACAGTGTTTTGGATAGTAACTGTTCCTATGGTTTTCACTAAGGGAGACTGAATTCAGAAACATCCTATTTTTAAACAGGATTTAGAAATGCAGGGGCAGGGGGTCAGGGAATGACACAAGGTTTGATTCCCTATATGGAAGATGGTGAGGTTCTGGCTCCAGTGCAGGCTCATCAGATGACCAATGGGGAAAATTCCATGTCTGGAAACCTTGCCAACAGGCTTAAAACCTGGTAATCATCACCAAAATGTCCACCATGGCCTTCATCTCTTGTGAATGCCTTTGCTTTGCAACATTCCTCTGCAGTCATGTTCAGGTCTGTTGGCATGTACTGAGCTGGGAGCCTTTCACACACCTCTTGCTGCAAGAGCAGTGCTGGACCTGCTGAGCTTTGTGTAGGACTGATCTTTCTTGGTCAGTCTGCTCAACAGTCTTGGGCAGATGTCCAGATTTCCCTCTTCCCTGTCTCCTGATTGACCATCATCCTGTTCTCATTCAGCCATTTGTGCAAAAGGCTGCCTGGAATTGCTCTGGTGCTTTCTGTCTGACCCCTTGATCTGGTGGGGTTGCTGCACCTTTCCCTATCAACCTTCTCCAACCTCTCCCAGGCTGCTCTTCCTGTTCCTCTGCACAGCTGCCAGTCCCTTCTAGATCACTGTCCTCTTCCCATCTCCTCTCCTTAAAGGGGGAGGTATTTAGCTGTGTTTTGAGGTATCTGCCCTGAGCAGAGCACATTTTCTCAGTAGGGTGGGCTTGTGAACAGACAGACCTCTCAGGCCATCCCCACTCTTGCTCTAACACTGGGGCTTGGTTCACAGATGTGGCTGGGGTCCTTGCTGGACTCTGACTCTTGGCTGGAGAGACCTGACAGTCATGGGGAGAGAGTAGCACTGGCAGCTATCCTAGAAGATGGTTTCCATGTGGGCAGGCTACCCCATGAGAAGTGAGAGACTGGCCTCAAGCTGCTGGCTGAGACAGTAGTCTCCAGGAGGATCTGCAGTCTCTAGGCAAATATGCTCCTGAAGGTAGCCTGGCCACCAGCAGATATGTCCCCCTCTTGCTTAACTGCACCATGCTCTGCTCTTCAGCTGCATGCCAAATACTTTTTCACGTAGATGAAACTACAGCAGCATCTCCCTCCTGTTCCTGAAACCTGAGAAGAAGGATATTTTGGCAACTATTGTGAAATAATTTCACCTCCTAGTAACACAGTGAAATAAAATAGATCTGCTTTAGTTCCTGTGAATCAGGAGCCAGTTGTGGTTTGCAGGAGAGAAAATGCTACTGGGAAGGAGCATGCCATTGTCTCTGCATGGTGCTGTCAGGAAAGGGAGACATTCAGACTCCATGGAGCAATGGTTTGTGCTGAGTGTAGTATCACCAGAGGTCTATGAGGTGTTGGCTAGCAGGCTGGATCCTATGGAATGAGAACTGTGGTCTGTGGGCAAGTGAGGGTTGAGTAAATGGCAGTTTGAGACTGCACACCAAGAAGACTGTGAGGGTGCTCCCTTGCAAGGACTTTCCAGGATTTTGAACATAGCATGAAATAACTCAAGTTGCCCTGGAAAAATAGGAAGGTGGCCAGAAAACAAGGCAGGGAAAATTCTTGTGCTGCAAACAAATGCAGTACATTCTGGGGAAAAAGCAGCTGGACCTCCAGTCCTGAGGATGGAGGGATTTCCATAGCAGAGAGCAGCTACAGGGGATGGGCAGGCATGTCAGCAGCCTGATGGATGCATTGTGTCCACCAGGAGGGACAAGATCCAAGTGTTGCAGAGGGAACCCCAGCTTGTTGGGATTTTCTGCCCACTTTGCCCAGCTAGATGGCCTCTGTTTGCTTCTGCAGCACCCTGCAGGGTGAGCTGCCAGCGGAGCATCTGGGGGAGAAGTTGCTTGGAGTGAGTCAAAGGCTCATTTAGTCTGTGCAGCTGAGCTTAGCTCAGCTCATTAAGAAGGATGATGCCTGTCCATTGTGGCGTCCTCTGCAGCAGTAGGGGGTAGGCACAGGACCTAGTGAAGGCCATTCGTAGAAGGGAGAAATGCTTCTGGGGGTCCCAAGTTGTTTCCCAAGAACATCACAAAGCACTGGGATGTTCAGCATAGTGGTTGAGTAGCTGCAGAGCCACAGAGTGAGGGTTACATTTCCCTCCCCACGAAGACACACTGAGTTACACACACCACAGGGTGGCCTCACCATGAGGCCCTATGACGTGCAGCCTACAGGTTATGTCCTGCCTGTCATTAATAGCCCTGTCTTGATGTCTCTCAGTGATACTCTTGTAAACAATTATTTTTCTCCTTCAAGCCAGTTATCAGGCATGAAGCCAGGCCCTTGAGCAGCATGGCTGTCACGTTTCTCATGTCATGGTGAGCAAGCATGAGCTTGCTGCTCAGTCTGCATGGGCAACAGGAGCTTCCAGATGCTCAGATGCCATTTAGCTGCAGATGTTTCAGGAGGAACCTGAGGCATGGCTTAGCCTCTTATAGGTGTGAGGATGATATGACAGGCTTCTCTATCAGCAGTGAGTTTCCTGAGGGAAACTGAGGTGGGGAGAGGAGACTTGGAAGGGAATGGGACACTTGAAATGGGGGGTTCTGTCGGGGTGATTGCCAGGGGAGCACAGGGCAATGGGGAGATGGGAGCATAAGAGAGTGGCCTGGAAGAGGAAGAGCTGACCTGAGTTTCTACCTGGTCAGGAGAGATTTGTCTTTACCCTGCAAACCTGTCCTTGTCATAGTGTCCTTTAAGCATTCAATTTCTTTTTAGGTGTGTGTATGTTCAGTGCCAAACTATATCAAAAGAAAACAGAACCACCCTCTCTCTCTTTTACTCTCTTCCAGCTTCTTCCCTTCCAATAGACAGGTAGCAGTGACCTTCACCCCTGTGTTCATTTTTTTCATGGCAGGTAAGCCACACATCATGCATGTCAACTTAAAAATGTAAACAAGTCCAAGATGGGGGAGGATTATAGAATGCAGGTCAAATGAAGGAAATTGAACCTCCCCTTGAAAGTAGGTGATTTTTTTTTCAGCCTCCCAGCTGTAAGGTGTTGGGTGGAACTCTGTTAATAATTCACACTGTAGACATTACATGGTGGTATCAGCTTACATCTGAAAGTCAGGTGCTGAGGGCTTTTGCTGCTAAAATAATGGACTTTGTCTCCAGTGCAAACTATGCTCTACCTTATAAACTGCCTTGGGATAGAAAGTCATAGCTGTCTCTTCTTCACACCAGATAGATTTGCCTCTCCTTAGCCTCTCCTGGCTAGAAACATTCTTGTCCAGCTCAGGCAGTTCTGTGCTAGAAATTATTCACCAGTGTCACCAGGCCTGTTTTATTACAGGCTTCTCTGGACAACTTGTGAGATCTACAAGGGAGATGGGGAATTAGATACCAAAAGGCATTTGTGTCACCTACGTATAAAAGCAAGTCAATGAAGAGACCTGATTAATGTTGATGAGTTTAGGGAACTTCTTGCTAGCATGACTGCAGATGAAGATTGTTCTGAAACAGCATCAGCTGTGTCAGAATCTGTACTGGACTCTGAAACTCGAGCTTGTAAATTTTTTTTTACCCTTTGCTTATAAATTTCTCAGCTCTGACCAGGCCATGTTCAGCCAGTGATGGATGACTTTTTGGCTAGACACTGTGCTGTGCACGTGCAGAGCTGATACAGGTAATTAGAACATCTCCCAGAATAAAACACCTGTTCCCTTTGCTGGACTGGTTCTTCCTGGGTTCAGAGGAGTAACAAGCCATAAACCTGTATGAGAGCCACTAACCTCAGCAGATCTTAGATCTCACACAGGGAACAAATTTAATACATAAGCAAATACAGTTTCACAAAGTAATTTCTTAGAGAAGAGCTTTAAATTTGAACTGCTTTAACTTCAAACCAGCAGAAAAGCAATTTAAGATTCAGGGAGAGAAAGGGAAGGAGAGGCTATGGAATAAAGATAAAATTGCTTCCAATGATTCAAATAGCTTTGAAGCACAAACAATAGTATAAAATTCATGTTGACTTTGCAGAAAAATAGCAGGATTAACTTGCATTGGGTGGGTCAGTGTTTGTATTGCTGCCTGAAGGTACTGGGAAGAGGCAGGCCCTCAGTTTATCTAGCTCAGGTTACACGTCAGCATGAGGGCAGCAAGTCTCTGATGAGAATGCAGGAATCCAAAAAGTAGCTCGTGACCAAAATGTTTTGTCCTGGGTGAATTTTTGTCCTCAAAGGGAGTGCCACTCAAAAATATGCTCTAATCCCACTTGGTTTGGCCTTGGGTTCTAAACCAGAGGTACAAACACACTTCCTCAGGTGCCCTCCTTCAGCACACAGGTCAGCCAAGCTTCAGTGTCTGTGTTTGCCTCTGGCTCCATCATCCCAGGTGGGCTGCTGGCACTTCTGCCCTGGCCTCACGGCTGCTCTGTTGGCAGTGCAGCAGAAGGTACAGCAATCTGTGGATGTGGCAATGAAAGATGAACATGGTGCAGCCTAGAAGGCCAGTGCCTACTGCAGAGCCTTGCTTAGTAGTTGTCTCCAGTACACCAGTGTTTTGGGGAATCAGAAAGAAGGAGACCCCCCAGGTCCCATTTGCATGTGAGTGTTGATAAGTGAACACCAGGCCTTTGTGCTGTGGGTCTTTCTGTTGACTGCCTATGCTGTTTTCACCGAGTGGATGCTGAGTTGTGTTCCAGCACTCCAGGGAAGGAGTAATAATTTCTATGTAGGCCACTGTGCCAGGCCTACACACACAGTGGCATAGTGCTGTCTTCCTGCATCTCCCTCTTCTGGGAGTGCTCTAGGCTGGTTGTGCTGAACATGGTAAGAAAACTATTCCAGGAAAACCAGAGTCATCATCAGAGGAAGATACACACAAAACTTGGCAAGCTAACCGAAGCAGAGAGGGCTGCCTGGCAGGTTAGCTATGCAGTGCTAAGAAGAGAGCTACAGTGTGGCCGATCCTACAGCCCAAGGGACCAGGAGTGGTCAAACAATGGAGCTTTTACTAACTTTGTGTTGTGAGGCTTTGGGCACCAAATTGAGGAGAGCTCTGTGAGCCACAATGGAGAAAAAAAACCTATCTAAAATCTGCTGAATAGGGAAATACCATCCTAACCATTCAGAAAAGAAAAAAAGAATGATAAAAGAAATTTGAAGTGCTTTCAAAGCAGCACAATGCCACAGAAAGCCAGTCCAGAAAGGTTCCAGAGATCTAATTATAGCCTGCAATCAATGCTGCTCTTATCTGTGCTGCTAATGAACACACACGAGGCAAGCAGTTTTGCTGCTCCAGGGCTTCTTGCAATAGAAATAGCAGCTTGGCAATAACTAGCCACATTGCTTGATTAGGGCTCACTTTGCCTTCTCTCAGTTTCCCAGCCCTCCAGAGATGTGGGAGCTGCACCCAAGGC
>VYZU01010985.1:3678-58816 GCA_013401355.1 Ceyx cyanopectus
GAGCAGGTGCTAAACATGTCCCCATTGTAAGCCTAACCAGTCTGAAAAATTGCTGACGAAATTATCCACTGGAGGAATTAGCTTTACTGTGGAAAATTCGTTGATGCATTAACATTAAGGCAGTTTAGACAGTGCTTATATATGACATTTAAGACAGTTAAAAAGCAACAAGGGACTTCATATGAAAGTAAATGCCATGAGACTAATAAAATGAACTTTTACCAGTGTTTCTGTCAGCTCTTCAAGTTGCATTTCTTTGTCACATTTCAGTTTAGTCATCTCTTCTACAGCACATGTAATGTAAAATTAATTGAACAGAAATGACTGTACATATTTAGCAAGCAGCATCAAGCATGTACCCATTTCAGTACCCAATTGTTGGATCTAATTCAGAAATTGTAAAGTTAAACTATGACTTAATCTACAACTGAAAAACCTATTCAGAAAGACATTAGCAAATATGCCTCTGAAGATAAATTATTTGTCTTAAATGAAATTCAGAACCTATTGTGTTTTCCAATATTTTTATTTCTTTCTGCAGATCTTACCCAGTTCAGCAGACTTATTTCTGAGTTCCAAGGTAAGTAGTTTTGACTCATTTTCGTATTTCTCCAATCTAAGAAAATATAAAGTAAAAAAAAAGTATATATAAAAACTCACTTTGAAACTGAAAGGACAGAAAGACAAAGTCTCACCACAAGCACTTAAAGAACATTTGCCTTTCAACAGGCAGATGATTTATCTGCCTGCAACATGTACCAGTTTCATTTTTACACCTTCAGAATCTAGTATTTTATCTATAATACCATCTTTTTAACTTAAACTGCTTAATGTACCTATTTTGCTCATTTTGCAGCAAGCTTTTCAAACTGGAAATGGAAGTCTCAAACTCCTCTACCATGGAAGCATGCAAAGCCTTCATTTTTTCACACTCCTCCACCTGTGCTTCTTTTTCTCCAGTGACCTGAATTAATGCACTCACTGCAGTCTGCAGTTCAGTTTCCAAGCGCTTTTGAGTAACCTGAAAAAAAATAAATAGCATTTCTAAGCATTTTTCACAACAAACAGCTACAACTGTTTCATATCTAAAGTATCAACAACTTTTTATGCAATTATTTATCTAATCTATTTACATTGGAAAATCATAAGCCAGCTATACCTCTTTTTCTTGCAGTAAAACTTTGGCCTCTTCCAGTTGTGCCCTCAAATGTTCTTGATCAGTCTGGGATTCCTTTAACATTTCTCCCTCATGTCCTAAGCAAAAAGATACATACTTATATCTAATAGGATATTTACTAAAAAATAGTATTTCTATTCTACAGACAGATACATTCTTACAACTTAATGAAGTTACATAATGCCTTCATCTCATGTTAAGGAAAAAGCCTCCAATGTGATTATTCAGCTTATTAAGTTGAAGACCCTTCTAGTTAAAGACACTAGATTTGAAAAGAAAAATCCTGCACAATGAAGCTGTAACATCAATACAAAAACAGGGGGTGTAGCCCAAGTCTGAAGAGAAAACCTCTGCTATGAAATAAGGGCCTAGACTTTATACATGCACAGGTTACACTGCCAGTCCTGATCCCACATCAGCAGCTTCTCTTCCCAACAAAAGTAAAATGGTCTGCAAGGTCTGAGAATTCTCCTGCTGCCTAGTAGTGGGCAAAACTGTCACAGTACTGTTTCCTAAACTTCTATAGCCAGTTCCATTTTGACAGTGCAGAAAATCTTACTTTTTTCTTCTACTAAGTCAGCAATCTTGTTTTTTGATTCCTGCAGCTGTGTCTTGATGTCTCTTATAATATGATCTTTTTCATCACTCTGTGTGGTAAGAACTGAAATCTAAGAAAATTAAAATAGTATCACAATGAAGTCTAGAAAAAAGGCCAGAGTTGCATTTCACTTGGTGCATCCTGGATGACTGGCATGCACACTGCTGCCATTCAAGGTAAGTAAGGTACTCAGTCAGCCCAATATTGATCAAGTCATATTACTATGGACAAAAAAGTTCTTCAGTTCAAAATCAAAATATGAATTCCAACAGACCAATGATACTGGAACATCACTAAAGTTTGTGGACTCTGACTTATATGCAGCTCCAGATGTTATTTTTGTCCTTTTTGCAATGCCCCAAAACACCCCTTTGCAGTGTCACAAAAACCAAGACCTCTTGACCTCCCCAGCCACAGACAGATGCTCAACTTAGCAGAGTCCTGCTTAGTCTAAAATCTCACAATTAATTTCTTCAAGTCAGTCTTCCATCACAGATACCTCAAGACTACAACAAAAACCCTGTTCTCAGATTCCTGAACTCTCTACCATCCTGTCATCTGATGTCCCCCAGGATGATACAGCAGCCTAATGCACATTTTATTCCAAATGAACAACGAGAGAAACATCAAAAGGCATCAAAAGGTCAATATTAAATTCCAACCTTCCACAACACAAATATTTTACAGTCAACAAAGCACTTCTAAAATAATTATTTACATCTGACCTATCAGCAAATCACAAGAGCAAGAGAGTTCAAATATTAAACTGCAAGATTTTGCTTACTTGCTTCTCCTTCATACTGACTTCTAGCTTGCATTCTTTCTCAAATTTGACCACTTTTTCTGCTTCTTCTTTTACTTTTGAAATAAAGTAATATCCATAGTTAATACACTAGGTCATGTTTGATACTCTCATCAGACAAAATAATTTCTGGGCCAGCTTTCCACAGAATTAGTCCATTATTCCATGTATTACTTACTTTTTAGAAGAAACTAGCAGAGAGGCACATGTAAAAATGAAACAGGCACACAGTGATGTAAATAAAGCAAATATTTAGTTTTCTGTAGCTATACACTACTGCATTACCATTTAAATAAACCAACTACATTAAATGTGATCTCTAGACTCTACTTCACAGACAAAACTTAAGATTTTGACTGACTATGTGAAAAATACTTAAAATTCTGACCCACAGGAAGGAAAATAAAAGGCCCAGGCATCCCCACCAGGCAAGGATGAATGAGAGGGTGCAGACTGTCACAGTGTGAACTGTTCACCATTTTAGCACTTCTCTCTGGACTGAAACTGCACACAATACCACCTATGAAGCACAAAAATGTTGAGTCTGCATAATAAACATGATAAACAGGAGTCTCACATTTGAAACACATTTCCAGTCTGGTGTTCTCTGCTTGCACACGAAGGTCTTCAAATGCCATTATCATTCTCTAGAAATAAAATTCAATAGATATGTTAACATAATACTAAGCAATTTCAGCAATGAAGAATTATGCTTATTATCTGTAAAAAATCCACAGTATTACAAGCTCCTTCAAATTTGTAAGTAATATTTTGTTAAAAACAAAATTTAGAGCACAAACATTAACAGAAGGTTACAGCTATTCAAAGTTGGAAGTTCAAGATTTTCTGTACTGAAGTTCTAACAGATTGGAGGATGAAGTGTTTTTATTATGCCTGACCCCAAAACCTGACTGAATACAACCCTATGCAACCTCCAGAGACTGCTGCCAAGCTCAGCCATCCTCTGACATCACCATAAGGGTGAAACAGGACAAAAAGACAACACAAGTTATGGTAGGCACCTATGGATCACACCTGAGCCTCTTAGCAAGCTACATCCCTTACCTCAACATTGTTATTCAGTTCCACATAGAGTTGTCTCGTTGCTTCTCTTTCATTTTCATCTGTCAAAGTAAGAACATACCATAAACTTTTCCTTCTGAACAAGAATGCCAGCTGTAGACAGGTGTCTGTAGAGGCAAGGCTCAGAAGAAACAGATGCATCTTAAGTATCTGGGATCAAGTTTGTAAAATTTTGAAGATGAAAATAATTCTGAATTTCATATGGAATAAAATCCCCAGTAAAAAAATAAATAAATTTAAAACCTCAAGAATTAAAGCTTCTCAGATATGCAGCTGTCTTGGCTTGGTCAATTCATGCTGACTTCAGAAAGCCTCTGGATTTAGCATTACAAGCCATACTTTTATTAGACCTATGGCTTCACTTAGAGTGACATTCTGATGCAGACCCACAGAGCATCTCAACCAGAGAACTATTTCAAACCAAATGATAGCTTTTAATCCTTTGCAAGCTTAGAGAAAGATAGAAGTACATCTACTTTCATAGATCAAAATGTAAATAGCATTTACATTTTGTGGACTTGTCTGTGAAGTGAGTACAGGTTTCCTTGATCAGATTACAGAGATGCCTTGAAGCATTATTTCTAGAAGAGGGGGAAAAAAGAACATAACACACTGTCACAGGAATGCATGGTACTTTGCATACCTAAGGAGTAATTATCTAAGTGCCCTGATGATCTTTTACAATTTAACAGCTATATGTACCTTCCCATACCAGTTAACAACATGAAAACTAAGTATTCTCACAGAAATATATTACTTACTCTTTTAAGAGATCTTTATTTTCACATATCTCATCTTCCAGTTTTAAACTTAGTTTTTCATTTTCAAACTAATTTCATAAGGAACAAATACAAAAACACTTTGTTATTGAAAAATATACTTGAAATAGATTTTCACTTCACATCTCACATGAAAAATTCATTTTCTGCATCAGAAGACAGAATGGACTTTGCATGGAAGACCTCAAAATAGAAAATAATTTGCCAGCAACTGAAAGACCTCAAAATAAACAGTAATTTACCAGCAACTGAAACACTTACAGGTATGTTGCTCATAAATACACTGTGTGTACATATGCTGGTGTGCACCCCTTCTCAGAACAATCATTTTCTCAAGGCAAAAGTCAAACAATCGAAGATGACTCAGGTTACCAAGGCCAATGGAAAACAGCAAAAAAAAAGGACCAAAAAACTGTTTAAAATATGTCTTTCAGTCACAAAGCTGTCCGTCACTACCAGAGATAAGAAATCAAGATAAAGCAGAGTGCACTACTGCCTGTATGTGCTGAAACAGGGATATGCATGAGCATGCTTTACACATACTAGAAGGATGAAAAGTCTTGAACTCATTTCAGCATACCCACAGTACAAGTAAATAATACACAGATGGAATGACCATTGTTAAATGGTTTATAAACCAAAATGTGATATCTCCCTTTAATAACAGTACAGTCATGTCATTGGTATCTAGTCAAATGGCTGCTTTGAAGTCATCACATTAAGAGTTCAAAATCTCTTCAACCTCTGCAATGTTCAACATTTGTGTGCATAGTATTTTTGTACTAAATCAAGAATAATTTTCCCTTTCCATATGCAGTGCATATTGTACAATACTGGCCTGCAACTCCTGAATGGCTTTCCGCTGTGCTTCAATGATCTTCCTGTTTTCTTGCAGCTTTCTTTCCTTCTGCTTCAGCTCTGATTCTATGGTGAGCTTCCACCTCTTGATCTTCTCAGCCTCTTTGTAGAGTTTGGAATACAACTCATTCATTGATTCTAAATTCTATTAAAACAGGGTCCACATTTTATTCTCAGAGGCTATTTAATTATTAATGTTTCAGATACATATTTATGTCTTATAAATATCACAAGCAGAACTTTTTTCCACCAAGAGTGACACAAGCTTATATATGATCAGGAGCCAGTTTAAATCTGTGCATCCACTGTGAATCAACAGACAAAACAGAATAAGAGACACATACATGTGAAAAACACTCCACTGGCTTCAGATAGTGACAAGATACAGCCTTAAAGACACAGAAAACTGCACACCACCAAAAGCCAGTAAGTTTTGCTGGAAGATTCCTTCTGCCAGGGTCTTTACACCATTTCTCCCTCTTATTCTGACACATACTGCTGAGTTAAGTGAAAGCTTCAGAGATCTATATGCTTGTGCACACATGCTAGAGCTAAGTTTAGTCCTCAGGGGTATGATAATCATTAAGAGGACTACAAAAAATATGTTTTGTTGAAGCAAACAGCATTTCACATCTGGGAAGCACAGGAATCTACTGCAAAAGAGCTTAACTACACTGAGTTAAACAGAAAAATGGTAAAGATGATGTGAGAAGAATCAAATGGCCAAGGAAACAACTCCACTAAATTAATCTTTTTATAGATAAAATCTCCATGAGTGCTCTCTGAAACACAAATGCCTCTTCTGAGTGATTCTGCTTTAAAGAGGAAAATCATGATTGTTATTCCCTTTGATTACTTCCTTCAGCCCTGAACTATCTACTGCATAGTGCTCCACACACTGGTTTGGGAGCAAATTAAGAGGCCCTGAGAAATTAGATGTGCAGAGTTTATACTTAGCTGACCTCTTCATCTACCTCAGAGCAAAGTTTTGCTTGCTGTGAAATCGCATCTGAAAGATGAAGATATTTTGATCAATGGATTTCCAAAAAAGTAATAGTGGAACTGTATTTAATAGTGCTATAAAATTGTTAAATTACACATGAAAAATGACAAAAAAAAAAATAAAAATATATAAAAGACTGTGCAAGGTAAATGCTTATTTTAGCCTTACCTGACTCGATGATTTCACCACGGTTTGGTGCACTCATCATTACAAATGGCAAATTAAAATCATCATCTGGGCATTTGTTAAAACCCTGCACAAATTTAAAAATTAGTTTCTTATGGGTATATTTTAAAGAAGGATTGTAAAACCCACCAAAAAAAAACCAAACCCCAAACCAAGCAGAGCTGATGTCATTTATACCCACACTGTGTCCATAGCAGAAGGTTCTGATGACATCACTAGCTCTACCTGCACGGTTGCATGGTAAAAGATTCTAAACAAAATTATTGTTTTCAAGTCCAGTACTTGACACTTGTGGGTTGTTTTTTTTCTTTATTGCCAAGAGTATTTCTACACCATATCTGATTATGATTTACCATCAAATTTTAATTTTACAAAGTGTTTTAAAAGTCCCAGAAATTTGTGTTGTAAATAGTGACTCATCTCCTGTCAGAATACCCCATTCGAATTTAAACTTTCTTCATAAGGACCCTCAGTGTGAAATATCAGAAAATACTCTGCTGAATTCACATAACCCAGAGCATAGCAAGTTAATATTTCCCCTGCACACTGGATCTGCTGGGACCAGTAACTCACAGCCAGTCAGGGTACCGTGTGGTGCAAACCCCCACACTGAATTACCCACAAACACGCATTTATCATCGCTGGTGCACAGTTACAATACAAAGCAAGTGCTTGAGAACACGATTCTCCGGTTTTGACAGAAAAAAAGTCTTTGCAATTAACATTTTAAATGTCTCCCAGCGCATCAGCAATGGTAAGGAGACAACACACACAACCTGAGGCACACCAACGCGTGTGCTTCCCAGGCCGGGAGCGTGCTGGGGGCTACCCGGGCAGGGATGCTCCCTTGGGGTCCCCGGGCAGGGCCTCCGCGCTCCTGCAGCGCCCTGGCCCCGCCACCCGCTCCTCCGCCGGCGGCTCCAGAGCGCCCTTTACCTGTCGCGGCCCCGCCGCCTGCGTGCTCGTCTGGGGTTTGACCGCAGACACCTGGCCAGCGCTCAGGCGCGGCGGCACGAACAGTTTAAAGGGTTTTTCTTTTTCCATGTTCCCCGGTGGACAGAGCTCAGAGCCGGCGCCTCACGACGGGCGCCTCAGGCTCTGCACCTCGCGGCGGCCGCTGAGGGAAGGAGAAAAGGCGGGAAGCGGCAGCGCGCGAGGGAGGCGGCAGAGGCGGCAGCGCGCGCAGCGGGGGCTCGGGGCCGGGGCCCCGCAGGGCAGGTCCCGCTCGGCGCAGGTCCCGCTCAGGGCAGGTCCCAGATCCCGCAGAGCAGGGAGGTCAGTCGCGGGTCCTTGGCTCGCCACGTCACCAGCACCTCGGCGTGGCTGTGGTTCAGGGTGCGCAGCTCCGTCAGGCGCCCGATGAGGCGGGCGAAGTGCTGCGGGTCCTCGGGGTGGTGGATCTTCGAGTACTTGTACAGGATGCCCAGGAGCGGCTCCTGCAGCTCTTCCACGTGCCGCTTGTTCCTCAGGAGCGGGCGGTCTGCGGGAGAGGGGCGGGAGGACGCGGTGAGCGGCGGGAGGATGCGGCTAGATGCGGGGGGACGCGGTTAGAGACGGGAGGATGCGGTGAGCGGCGGGAGGATGCGGTTAGCTGCGGGGGGACGCGATTAGAGGCGGGAGGATGCGGTTAGAGACGGAAGGATGCGGTTAGAGACGGGAGGACGCGGTGAGCGGCGGGAGGATGCGGTTAGCTGCGGGGGGATGCGGTTAGCTGCGGGGGGACGCGGCTAGCGCGCGGGGCCGGGCCGAGCCGCAGCCGAGAGCTCGGTGTGCGGGGCCGTGCGGGCTCGGGGCGGGCTCGGCTCGTTGGCTCCCAGTTTACCTGAAAAAAACACAGTTGTTGCCACCAGCAGAGCGTATTCGGTCTCGGTGACTTTCAGTTCCCCCATGCTTCTGTAGAAGTAAAACAGTGCGGTAATAAACTCCTCGGTTATACCTTAAAAACCAAATAGAATAATCACAGCGTTATTCCAACACAGAGACAGGCGCTGCTATTACAGATCATCTGCGTCCTCCTCCCTGCGGGCACCCGGCTGTCCCACCGCACCACGGTTAGTGCATTTACTGCAAGCTATGCTGATTTCTTAACTCCCAACAGACGTTGTTGCATTGCCCCTTGGAACTTTGCAGAGCTGCAGCTCAAGGCTTTGTCATGGGGTGTAAGGAGCCGTGAGCAGCACCTCCTGCCATCAGGGTGTGATCCCTGCACTGTGACAAAGCAGCTGGAGCGTGAGGAGTCTGGGACACACCTACAGCAGTGCTCAGTGGGATGGAGAACAGGGCCAGCAAAGCAAAAGACTCCCAGGTATTTTGATGAGGAGAGCTCTGTTACCTGTGGTAGTAGTAGAAGTTGGACTCTCTTCATTGTGAGACATTTCCATAGAATAAATGCTGGTTTTGTCAAGGTTTTGAATGTGGCAATATGGGCCATGATCAGAAAGCCTTATGTGACCTGTGAGACAACAGATGACAGTTCCCAGACAAGCTCAGTGTGACTTTAAATACTTATTTGCATCTGCTTTGCAGATATATATACCCAAAAATGTATTATTTTTTTTTTCCCAGATCCATACAGGTAGGAAAAAGAAGTTCTTTTTGGCATCTGGCACCAAGTTCATTCATTGCATTTTGGTTGGTCAAAGTGTCCTGTGTTGAATCTAACACAACCAATAGGTCATTAATAGAGCTGATATTATCCATCCAACCCACAGTTTGTTCAAAATGGTGCTCTTTGGAACTAATGGCAGGAAAAGAGAAATACATTTGGGATTTTTTTTCTCTTTGAAAACCAGAAAAAGCCCCTAGAAGGTATATAGGTATATACAGCAGGTATATTACTGGTACTAGTCAAAGTACCACTGTGCCTGGATAGTAAATGATTGGAGATGAAGTGAATTCAAAGGAATAGAGGTTTCCTGGCAAGCCCTTAGTGGGTTTAAGCTTGCCAGGCAGACTCACTGGCACTCGTGGAGGGCTGGCAGTCGCTGGCTCTCTGGTTGTAGAGCTGTGCTGAGCGCAGGAACATCGCCTCCACCGTTGAGCCCTTCAGCAGGGCCATCTGATCCTCGCTGGCCAGGCTTTCAAACCCTGCACAGGAGACAGCTGAGCATGGAGGCAGGCTGGGGAAAATCTGGGCAAAACTTCATGGAATATTTCTTCCTAATATCCAAGTTATATCTCATGGCCTAATGCCTTATAAGTTTGTTACGCTGCTTGGGGACTGTGGGTGTTCTTGTGCATTGAAATGTCAACTTTTTCCTTTAACTGTGTTCATCTTTTAAGAACTATAATCTGCACATAATTGAAGAGCAAAGGGGTTCTATTGGTTCTTTTCTTAATCCTAATCAAAACAGGATAAAGAAAACAAACAGCTCATCCGTTCTTTCACATCTGTTCCACAGCAGTGCTAAATTACATCCAATACCTGCTTTAGACACAATGCTTGACTTTTGTCAGTCAGTTTTACAGCATAAAGAGTATAGGGAAAAAATTACCACCCTCCCTGACAAGTGTTATTTTGACAAGTTCACACTGAAATGTAGTGAATTTAATTTCATGTTCCCTTGTTCTTTACTAAAAGAAAATATGAATAGAAACACCTGGTAAATCTCTTCTGTGCAGCCCTTTCATTTGAAGGAACGTGTGTTTTTTTTCTTGGATTATTACAGTAATTTGCAAACTGAACTGGTTTCCAGAGAATGTTTTGTGATAGTCATTCACTCAAGGTTGTATTTTGAAGTCCATTACTTTCAGAAAACACCTCTACTTCATGTTCAGAATTGGAAAAGAAATCTAATCATAGCAAACTTTTGAAGTGAATGCTTCTAACTCGTCCTCGTGGCAAGTAAATGGTAACCCTGGTTGGCAGAGCTGGGAGGAGAAAGTCACTTGAATGGCATTTTCTTAAAGCCTGTATTTTCCTCAGGTGTGTGCCCTCAGTGTGGCTCCTGTCTCAGCAGAGTCAGGCTATTCTGGAGTATTTCCCAAAGGAAGAACCTTACCTGGAAGTCTTTTAGTGAAATCCACTAATATTTGTATGTGGACAACTGCTGTCTCGGAGAGACGGAGAAAACTTTCCTCGGGGCTTGCAGTTTCCTGCAGCTGCATGAAAGAGTGTTTAGACACCTCAGCCAAGCAAGGGACAGGGCTGGGGGCAGTGCAGGGTGAGCAGTGCAGGGTGCTTGGTCTGTATACGTACAAACTTCTTTGCCTCCTCGGGGGAAATGGTGTATTTTTGATGTGCTGCTACAATGTGGTCAAGAAGCTGATGCTCCCCTGGAGTAAGTTCCATCTTCTCTGGGATCTGTTGGGAAATAAACCAATCCAGTGACAATGACTTGGGGCAAAAAGAAATTATAAAAATACATGTTTTAAATAGAAAAATATCCCACTTTTCCAGATCTTGTTGTAGATGATACATGCTTACTGTTCAGTCCCTCATCTTCCAGCTTTATGTTGCAAAGAAAACTGCTCTTCTGTTTAAAATTCTTCCTGAGTCTCTTTGATTTGCACTGTACTTCAGTCAGCAGACCTGTGAGGAAATGTGTATCATTATGTATACTTTCAATTAACTAAAACTTGAAATAATCACTTTCATTATTCTAGATACCACAAGCCTTGTATCACATGAGCACCCAGAAGGATCCAGGCTTCCTAGGGACTGTGATGTGCTGTTCATTAGGCAGGTACTGTTCAGTGTCTATTAACTGTTCCTTGTTAGTACTTTCTTTTTTTTTCTTCCAATATCTTTGAACAGGAATCAGGAGTTACATTCCAAGCATTGTTGGGTTTTTTTCTCAAAACATACATGTTTTCTCAAAACAAAACATTTTTTTTCCAAACATGCTACAAGTACTATAGATTGGTGCAATTTGGCACATATGCAGGGCTGAACTAGAGAAGTTGTTCTACCACCCAATGACCCATTGCCAGCCCAGAGAGGGGACTGGGAAAAGGAGACCAGTGGACTGAAATGAAAAAAGGATTTAATGAAAGAACTAAACTAATGTAAATACTAATGCCAATATAAAATATATAAAATTATACTCATCCTAGTAAATGTACAGCCGTTACACTAGACAGTAAAGCAGGAGGGGAATGGCAAGTGAGTCCCTCTAGGAATGGGGAGAAGCAGGAGGCAGAGAAGGACCACTGTCCCTCCAAACCACACATTTATGGCATGGAACACACACTTGTGAACCAACTTGGGGCAGCTGCCCTGCCTGACTCCAAAGCTGGCTTGGGATTCCAGCCCAGCAAAACCAGGCCAAGATTCTAACGTGCGGTGAAGTTTAGAGCAATGCCACGGAGCTGAGCTCAGGAGAAGGCATCGACGGGGAAAAGTGGATTAGTAAGGTAGGCAGGGTGGAAGAAGCTCTTACATTCTGCCAGCATCCCCACAGCTTTGCACTTCTTGAGGCGACACTCCTGGCACTTCCTCCTCATGTACATGTCCATCTCGCAGTGGCCGCCGCTCTTGCAGCGGTACACCGCCTTCTTGGTGATGCTGCGGCGGAAGAAGCCTGCAGGCAAGGGCCACACCATCACTGGGGGGACCACAGGAGCTTCAGCTGCCACAGTTAAAGGGTCTTTCGTTGGCTTTTTATGGCCACAGTGGAAATGTGACCTTGAGTTTAAATTTGCTTCTTAACCAATAGTTACATCTTGTTCTTTCTGATTAATATTGCTGTTTTCCTTGATCTCAAGGCAGCTCCCATGTAATATATAAAGTACTAAGTCATTATTACTTGATTTCGTTTCATTTTAATAAGTACAATTACTAACACTGAAGTAAATCCATAATAAGTAGCACTGAGAAAATCAGCACCTGCTTAAGCAGAACCCTTCCAGTGAATAATCAATGAGCTGCCCAAGATGCTTGTATTAAATGCACACTATGAAAACATTTCTCCACAGCTGCTATAAAAATGTGAGTCTGGGGTAAGCCTGTTCAAGAAACAGCTCCATAGATAAATTAAAATCCTCAGTAGCAATGTCAGCTTAAGAAAGAATGAAATCTCTGTTTAAATCACAGATGTGCAGCACCACGTTGAGCACCATGAGGCCGCCATGCCCAGTAAGACACAGCCCAGGCTGCTCTCCTACCTTTGCAGCCTTCACAGGTAAGGGCATTGTAGTGGTAGCCAGAAGCCTTGTCCCCACACACAACACACAGCTCCTCCTGCCCCTTCAGCCTCAGAGAAGAGTGGCTTAGCCTGGACCGTTTGACTCCCGGGTACCCGCTGTCCTCGGCGTGGGGAGGCAGGAAGGGGGCTCTGCTGAGCTCACAGCTGCTGATGACACTCTGCCCCTCCCCGAACGGAGAGTCCAGCCCATAGCTGCTGTACTGGGGCTGAGAGGGTTGTGCCTGTAGAGCTGGGGGGGGGATCTGAACACTGGAGTACTGGCAGTAAGGCACTGCCTGAAAATCCGGGTCTTGCAGCTGGTAGTTGATGTGCTCTGGTAGAACATCTACATGCAGAAGAAGTTGAAAATTATATAAAACCCCAGGAGAATATCTCAACATCAGCCTCTTGAAAGGTTTACAGAGCTTTCCAGATTAAATAGCTAATCATACGTGCAAGAGGAGTACATCTTCAGAAGAGCAGTCTGTGATACACTCCTTTTAAATCAGAATCACAGAATCACTCAGGTTGGAAAAGAACCTTGGGATCATCCAGTCCAACCATTACCCCTACTCTACAAAGTTCACCCCTAAACCATGTCCATCAAAAACACATCCAAATATATATATTTATTTTTTTTTAAGTAGAATCTTAGCTGTAGTAAAAATGGCCTGGTGAAAGTTTGGACAATGTCATGTGGAAGTCCCTTGTTAGTACAGAATTGAGTTCTCACTTGCCAGCTGCTGATACAGCTGCCTTTGGGTTTTACAGGTTGATTTACTAGTTGTCCACATTACAAAAGAATATTTTCCCATAAGTAAGTAAATTTGTTAATGAGTGAAGTGTTTGTTATTGATAGGGATTTCAGGAATAACTTTGAAAATATTGCACAAGGGCCTGAGAAAGACCCCAGAAATTATAAAAATTACTGTGACAGGAGTCTTAACAGTTGAAATTCAGTAGAGTAAAAATCAGAAGCTTATTTTATTTAGTACTTTTCACATGCAATTCACATGCAATTCTTTACAGTTAACATTCTATTTTTCTGTAGGTAGAGAATTGTGAGGAGAGCTTCTTTCTGCCTTTTGGTCTCTGCAGTTTTATTAACTCCCCCCTTACATGTACACAGCTGTACTGAAGCAAGCTCGTGCAGCTTGCATCATGTTTCATTCCTGGAACTGTGAAAACAAACTGGAGAGGTGGGTACTTTAAACATTCTGAAAGACTTTTCCTCTTCAGTGGGCTTTGGGTCCTGTTATCATTCAGAATCAAATTAGCCATTGCAATTATATAAGATACAAAATAGACAGATCTATTTATACCATCTCTGAAAGGCTGTAAGATTTGATACCCTGTGTTTCTGTGCAGGTCACAGGCAGTCAGCACTGCTAAGGTTTCCAAGAGGTTGTGAAGATAAATGTAGAAAATAATGGGAGTTCCCACAGATGTTCCTGTTGCTATACTGCTTGTTCAGAGGGTGAAATTCCTGCTGCACTCACCGTAATACTGCATGGGCTCAGGCAGACCATACCCATCAGGTACACTGACAAATGTGTTTGCCATGCTGTGCTCCCAGCTGCACTGCTTCATTCACTCTGCTCTGGAATCTGCTTTTCAGAGAGCAACCTAGAGAAATGGGAAAGTGAGAGGAACGTAGTGTGAGAAAGAATTGTTGGGTAGGTTTCTCCCAAATCTCCAAACATGGAGATGATACAGGTCAGTACAGATGGTGAGGAAATGAGAGGTGTGTGGAAAGTCACACAAGACTTCCAGTGAGGTTGTGAAATGGCTGATTGTCCTGATAGTATAGATCCAGGGTAGAGTACACTCCAAAATTGCCAAGTTATATTTAGGACTGTTTTGCTCCAAATTTTACACAGAACCACCGTGGGGAATCAGGGTAATCTGTGGTTCACAAAGAGATTAAAAAGAGCTTCACTTGACAGAAATTGCTTTCAGAATGGGTTAGGGCATTTGGATGTTCTAGTCTGGATGTCCTGTTTCTGCATAAAGATGGGATTCCAGTGGCTTGGCTTCATCTGTTTGTTACTCATATTTGAAGCAAATAAGGAAAACAAGGCAAGTGTTTCAGAAGCAAAGCAAATCAAACTCTACATGAGCAACAGGGTCATCTGGATATGCCTCTTGCAGAATTTGCAGCAAATTTTGTTTAAAGATCTTCTTTGAAAGCCCCATTTGATGGGTTTTGTGCAATACCTATCCCTAGTTACAGCTGAGAAAATGAATGTATCATGTCAGGGAGTTTTGAAAGACACACATCCCTTCCCCCAGACTGGACATATCTTGGAGCTGGACACTTTCTCTCCATGCTGTCAGCATAAGGTGAAAAGATGCAGTGAGGCTGGAATGCTGATTTTTTTTTTTTTTGTTATCTCTGCTAGTAAATATTTGTTTGAGAGAGAAATGACTCACTGAATCATGAGGTCCTTATCAGTCAGATCAATTTGGCCTGAGCAAAGTCTACTTTTTTCCCCAAAAAATGAGTATTTGCTGAAGAAATGTGTTTCTGGATTCCAGTAGTTTCCTTGAATAAAACTGATAGAAGAAAAATAAGATTACACTGGTCCAGTCTGATGAAAACAGTAAATTTGGAGTATGAAGTATGAATTGCCAAATGCAAGGTGCTTGGTTGATTAAACATCTAAATCCTGGAAGCAGACTCAGTAGGCAAAGTTTCCTTGATTTAGGTATTGTGTGAGAAGGGGTTTGAGGATTTGGTCCTTACTGAATTTATGGCTAATAAAAGTTACCAGCTGTAACCACAGAGAACAAGCCCTTGGAAATGGAAACTTAATTGAAGAGGTTAACAGTGTTATTAGTCAGTGCAGTGGTTATTTGAGGAATGCTGTGCTGTCTTGAAATGGGGCTCAGTGCTCATGCCTGTGCATGAACTTTAACTGTTTCACTTTCTCACACTGGAGAGTTCAGCTTTAACTGCCTTGTTCTTCTGACACAAAGCAGCAGTGGGGTTTTTAACACAAACAACACACTGTATAGGATAATGTGAGGAGAGAACTTCATTGTCTAGGACAGGAAAGTAGTGATTATTTATAAGCTGGACTGTGCTGTTATGTCACAGGTACTGCTCACCCTTCCTGAGTCAGCCTGCAGTGGGGAGACCTCCTCCAAGCTCCAGGAGCTGCTGCAATTTTGTGATGAATTCTGTGTGGTGTCTCCAAAGTTCACTAACCACCCCTAATCTCTCAGCCCTCATGGTAGTGAACCATGACCTAAAAGGACACTCCAGCCCACACAGGCACTGATTAACCATTTGCCCTGCAGGCAAGTAAATTCAGTGTGCACACAGCCTCAGCCACACACTGTGGAGCTGGGGGATCCTGACAGACAGTGGCACACATGCCCAGTTGGAGTTTTCACAACACAGGAACTTGGACAAAGTTGAAGTAAGATTTGAGTAAGAGCTTTGGATGTTTGGGGCAGTTCTAGTCCTGCCATTCCCCAACTAAAATATTTTCAGCCCGTTGTTTCTCTGTGTACTCAAAACACAGCCATGTGTTTTGTGAGCTTTAAAAAGGAAGCAAAAATAACAACTGGAAAAAAGAAAAAAATATATATTCCCAGAGATGATGCATAAAGGATTTTAGCCTAAAGAGTGGAAATAACTGAAAACAAAATAAGGTGAATTTTTTCTAATAACTTTTTGTAGAGTCACAAGCAGTGACACAGGATGAAAATCTTTAGTCCTTAATTAGACAAAATGACCTGAAAGGAAATTCCATCTCTATAAAGGCACATGCAGTTCCCTGCTTGTCCCCCCTGGTCACTGCTGAGATGCTGTTTCTGGTGGTGTTTTCATGTCTGAAATCCTGATCATCTGGTGGTTTGTTGCAAAAGCCTCTACAAGAAGGAGATTTTACTGTTTCTAGTATTTTTTTTCAGAAGATGAGGCCTAGACTCTAGGTTTCTGGAGGATGTTTGACAGTGTTGCACTTTTACAGCTTAGTTTTGACAGTCTCAGTCTTTGGAACTATCAACACTGGATATAAACTGGAGTGTCTGTTGATTTGAAATCCATCTAATACAGAAAATCAGCAGCATTCAGTTATGAGCCCTACCTGAAATCTTATCAGAGATGGAAACCATTAAAGAAACAAAAAGAAAAAGGCCATTAATTGATTCAAATAGAATCACAAACTAGTCACTTAACAAAATATGTGTTCAGACTAAAATACACACTGTACATCCAGTTATTTATGGTGAAAGATGCTGCTTTCTCATTTTTACTGCTGTGAAATACCCTATCAAGCAATCACTTATCAGCCTGTATAATCTAATTAAGATGCAGAACATATTTCTTGCAGCCATGGGATCCCAAGAGGTGTGCCTGGCAGCACTCACTGCTGTGGGAAATGTTCTGACAGTTGAGTCAGGGGGAAATTTCTCCTTGACAGGGAGTTTTAGGAACTCAAGCAGGGTTTTTCTGAACACACCTTGCAGCATGTTCTGATCATGCAATGGAGGTGGCTGGTACATTCCAACCTGCAGTTTTGTTTCTGGAAAGCATAGCTCAATTCTTAATTTGTAAGATTTAAACCAAAAGCTGAATTATTTTTTCCTGATCACAACCAGGTGATAGATTCAGTTTCACTCAAGCAGTGCAGTAATCTGATTACTGCAATTAAAGAATATTGCAGGGTAATCTGTAGGATCACTTAATTGATTCTAGATACAGCTTAGATGCAATATTAAGTTTTTATCTGTTTCTCCCAATTTTAATGGGCCACGAAGCTCCCCAAAGCTGCAGTTTGAAGCAATCTCACTTCTCATTAAACGTGTTCTTTCCTTCTCATAAAAGAACCATAACAGGAATTCACGGCAGAGAGCGGGTGGCAATTATCTTTAAATCCTCCTCTGGAACTGTTAACTCCACAAATAATTATTTCAAAGATATCATTTTTGTATATTGTAAAATAAGAGGGTAGAGGTTGTTTGAAACTGAAAGTTTTCCAGGTACTTCGGGGAAGGGAAAGAAATAATTGAATTTTAAAGTCATTTTACTCAAACGAAGTACCAGTGGAATCTTGGTGCTGGGATAACAGATTTTAAAGTGCACGCTTTCTGTTTTTGTTTAGTTGTTTAAAAAGAAGGAAAAAGGAGAAAGTCTGAAACACTTTCCCCCAGCAGATTAGTGTATGGGTAGAGCAGTTACAATGCCAGAGTATTTACAGAAGTAAATGAACTACTTACGGTGGCTGCCCAGAGTTTCCTGCTTCCAGAGCTGAGTGCTGGGCTGCTCTGAGTGCAGCTGGAGCAAACTGGGCCTTTTCCCTATTTATCAGTTCTTGCACACACTGGGCTGCAGACACTCTGCAGGGCTGACACAAACTTCCCACACAGCCCTGCCTGGGGTCGGGGCGAGGGCAGCTGCAAGGCACATAAATCAGAGAGGAGCTGGGGCATCAGGGACAGGGGCCATGGGGACCCTCACGTCACTGCTTCCCAGAGTTCTCCTGGCTGAAGATCCTGCTTTCCTGGCAGAATGCAAAGCTCTCCAGCTTTGCCTGCTGGCCACTGGCAGGGTTGGGGGAGAATGTTCCATCCTGGGCTTACCTGAAGGGGGATGATCTGGGAGAGCTCCAGCAGAATTTGGAGACACAGTCACCAAACACCTGGTTCTCTCTGCTCTCCTCCTGCCCTGTGCCCCATGACATGATTATTGATTCTTTGCAACTTTTTTTCTGCACATTTTGCACATTTCATTAAAAAAAAAAAAAATATATATATATATAACTATTTCCATTATTGATCATTTCTAGTCAATGAACCATTACCAGTCGAGGGTTTCATCATCTCCTAGGTAGAAGATCTGATCTTCTGGAGTGTGTCATTACTCTTGCTCCCCAACACAAGCACAGCAGGTCAAGCACACTCACTCCAGGAGGAACTCACTTTCCTTCTAGGTAAGAGCAATTCTCATCTCAGGAAAAATCTCTTCTTGTGTATACTTCATTGAATTATATGGCAGAGAAAAAAACCAACTCATTTCCCATTGGTTGTCTTACTGCAAAGTCACTTCAAATAGCCTTTAGGGACAGTGGATTCTCATGGATCTGTGGCACATTACAGAGGTTTGTGAATATTGCCTTCAGCTTTTCAATACTACTGCCTTTTATTTTTTATCTTTTTCTGATGAAAGATACATTGCTCCTAAGCTGTTCAAATAGACTTAAAGGACACAGGTATTTAAAGCCTGTTGGCTTCAGGAAAGTTAAGTCTGAAGCCCAGGTTTTTAGAAGCTGTTCAGTGTCACAAAAGTTAGTGTATTCAGAGTAATTTCAATTTCTAGGTATATAAGAACCTAAAACTTAGTTGTAGTAGACATTAACTGCAGTGCCACATAAATATTAGCCCATGGTCATTTATTTCAACCCACATGCAGTGGAAATAAAACTGTTTTGCATAGTCATGCAGTGATTCAGACCAGGTGACTGGTCCCTGTTAAATTCCTGTATTTATTTTAACAGATCCTTTCTCCAAAGCTTAGAGTGGCAATAAAAATGGGAGACCTGAGAGCCCACTTGAGTCACATAAAGAACTGCTGCAGAGAAAGGGAAAACAAACTGTTTTCTGAGCTTGGAAAGGATCAAGAAATAAAAAGCTTATTTGGTAGTAAGGAAGATTTAATTTAGATAGTAGAGAATGCCATTACAGTGGTAAAAATAGGACTGGAATAAGTTGCCTGCACAATCTTCATTTCTGCATGTTGTGAACATCACTTTGGGCAGATTAGGAATTGTTATCTCAGTTATTTTGATCTCCAAAGGAGGAGAAAGGACTCCAGAGATCTCTCCCAGCTCTATTTTCTGCTCTTTTCCTCACACAGGTCCATTTTGCAAACCTCTGATGAAGTGTCAGTGCCAGGAAACCATCCCACACCTCCAGCAGGCTCTGCAGGGGAGAATAAACCAAAGGTGTCTCCCACAGATCACACCCTGCAGACAGAAGCTGAACAGGGTCGTGTTGGGAGCCAGACCTGGCAGTGCCACTGACGTGGAAAAGAAGAGATGTGGAAAAGAATCAGATCTGCTGACATCAGTGTGACCCCAGCACCTTGTCTGGCACTGCTCGTGCAGCCTCATTCCCATCCCTGGTGAACTCCCAGCTGAGCTGGCTGCTCTGCCCTGGGCACTTGGGCTGAGAACTGGGTGAGTGCTGAGACTGCAGATCCAGGGCTGTTCTGGATCGATGGCAGAATTCAGTCTCTGCAGAATTCAGTGTTCAGCTGATCCCAGATTTCTGACTGTCTGGGATCTGAACAGTTAAAGGAAATCATATCTACCCCAGCTGGATCTTCTCTGCATAACTGACCCGTTTGACTTGATCCGGGATTGGATTGTTTACGTAACTTCAGTAATTAGCCACTATCAGCCTCATTAATGAAACATAAACCACCTCTCCTGCTCATTTATAAAGCATTTGTCAAACAAATCTTCAACAAAGGGCAGGATCTCAGCAAAGTAGCAGCCCTTCAAAAGCTACTGGCACTCTGACTCCCAGTCACTAGGGTCACTTTGTTGTTGTTGTTCAGTCAGAACGAAACAGAAATGATGACACTGCCTGTTGCCTTTGGCTAACTCCTCACCAAAGCATCTGAGAGCTGTCACTGCAGGGCAGCTGTGCCCAGACAACTGCCATGGCCATTTCAGAGCAAAACACTGCTGTTCCAGCTTCTTACTGTAAATCATGACGTGGTGAAAGCAAGAGTCAAATACTGAACAATCAGGAGTCCTTGGAAAGCTAATTGCTAATTATAATCATTGTTATATGTGAGTGAAAGGTTATATTGAAATACAGATTATTTCCTTATGGAATTAAGTCTCTCCTGCTAGCAAACTGTTCTCAACAATATTGAACAAAGTCAAGATTCTATTTTTTCTTAATCATTGTTTTTGGTTAGTTTCACTGTGCATTTGCTTACGGCCTTTTCACAAATCTTCAAGAGCTAAACACTTGACTTCATGCAAGAGCCAAACTGCTTTAGACTTACTTGAAAATCTCAAATCAGCCTAGAAAATGTCCCTATTTTTTCTGTGTGTGCAGGGCAGCCCCACTACCTCAAGTCAGAATAGGTCCTAACAAGCCCATCCACACCAGCAAAATGCATGGGTGTCCTCACATCTCCACCTCTCAGCACCCTGTGACAAATGCCTGTGTTTTCCCACGGCAGGAGGACCAAGATTTGTCAATAAAATGCTCCACTGCATCTGCATTGAGCAAGGAACAGTGTGTGAGCAAGTGAAGGGATCAGCTGAAGCTGGATCTCCACCTCTGGAAAGGATCTCTGAAGTGGTAGTTCTCAGAGAATGCTGGTAAATGCAACACTGAGACCCTTCCATGAGTACTTGGTAGGTACAGCAGAGAGAAGCCAAGTCCTGGACCCGATTTCCATGAAGCAGAACATCTTTGACATGCTCTATTACAAAATAATTGCTGTGGAATCCATTGGTCAGCACTTTATCAGCAGTGCAGTGCTGCTGCTGAGGGGCTGAAGTAGCTGGATATCCCCATTTATCAATGATAATGTTTTCCCTTTTCCTCCCAGACTGGATTCCATCTCAAGGACATATATCTTCATAGCAAAAAGAATATTAGACTCATAAATGTGCTGTGGTGCTGTCCAGGACTGATCAAAGCAAGAGCATTTAGATCAACCATGAAACAGCTTCTTAGTGATCACTTTTGTCACAGAATGACTCTTGTGCAAGAGTAACCCAGCCTGAAATGTAGGCTGGAAGTGCCAGCAGAGGATTCACTTGGCCCTGGTGAGTCTCTGATGTGTCTTTTCCCAGCCCTTGTAATCATTTTTTTTTCTGTGTTTTTGATCAGTCTAGATTTCTTTTGATTTTCCTACTGTGAGCAAGGATTTCCTCAGCCATACTTACAAATTCTATGTATTTATTCCATCACAGAAATACTATTTATGACTTTTCAAAGATGGCCTCTAAATTGTTTTGTTTCTGCAGCATCTCTGCTGTTTTGGAGTGCTTCTATCTGGTGTATACTTTTCCTGCTAGAACAAATCTATGGTCTGTTTGACAAAATACAGCCATGTGGTTAAGAGTTATTAAAAGCATTAAAGCATTAACCTCTTGTACCCTCATTTTTCACTTTGTACACATACATAAGTGTTTAATCGAATTGAAGTTAAACACTAAAAAGTTGGAGAGGACTAATTTATAAATTCTCTTTAGTTTATACAGAATTGATGTGATAAGCCAAAGGAATTATAAGCCACCACCACTCAGAACATGCTCATCCCTTGATTTGTTTAAGCTCTCTTGCTCCATACTAGAAGTTCTGGTGACAAGCATTCCCAGCGTTTAAATCAAGCTGGGTCCTACTGGGATCCGTGTCCTGGCGCCACACTGGCTTACTGGGCTGTCCTCTGGAGTGGAGCAAACCCCTCTGTGCCAGAGCATCTCTGGGGAGGGGTGAGCACAGCCCTGGCAAGGCTGGGAGCCGTGCTCTGCACCCCACCTCTCACCCTCAGCTCTGCTTCCAGCAGGGGGGCTGCCCCATGCTCTGGTGATCCTGCAGAGCTGCCCTATGCTCTGGTGTTCCAGCAGAGCTGCCCCATGCCCAGCAGAGCTGCCCCATGTTCTGGTGATCCAACAGAGCTGCCACATGCTCTGGTGATCCAGAAGAGCTGCCCCATGCCCAGCAGAGCTGCCCCATGCTCTGGTGATCCAGCAGAGGGAAGCAGCAGTAGGGGCTGAACTGCTCAGTAGGGTGTTTGAGGGTGTAATCATGAGGCCAGACTGGAACTGAGGGAAAAAGCCCTGGATCCAAGCTGGGGCTGAGCTGCCTGCCTCGGGGCAGGGCGGGCTGTGTCCCATGGCCAGGGTGGTCAGCACAGTCATTTGTCAGGCTGCCAACACTCCTGACTCACCCATCAGGAGAAAGGAGTTCCAGTGACGAGTTGTCCTAACATGTTAATCTTCTCCAGTAAGGGAACTAAAGGAGCAGAAGGGAAACCCTGCTGTGGGGTTGTTACCATGGGCTACACCTTCAGTCCAACCCAGGTTACTAGAGAGCAGCAAAATGCTTCCCAGGTTTGCAAAGCATATCTCATGCTTTACTAATGAATCTCATTCTGATGAAATACTCCAAGTGCAGCTGCTTATTCTGGTCTCTTCTGGATCATAGGAATGTTTTGAATTTAATGTTGCTTATATAAAATGATTTTACTCAGCACTTCTGCACTAGGCTTGATTACCTCTGGGATCATAATTTATCTGATAAAGCATCCAAGATTTTTCTTATGTGTCCATCTGAAGGGGGATTTAAACTTGCAAGATGACTCGAGTCCAAGGGAGTCCTGTTAAAACGTGATTGTCGAAAACGATTTGGTAATATTGAATTAAGAAACCCAACGCTCTGTGGCACGAAGTAACCAGACCCTCGAGGACATCACAGATCACCAACAGTAGCTTTCGCTGGCAAATAAATATCAAAGCAGCGAGTCAGCATTACAAAGCTTGTTATTTTAACTTGAGGAGAGGATGTTTACTGTTAGAAGGGACAAACAAGAATCGCAGATAAGATGACAGCTCAACAGACCTCGGCCCGGAATTTATCGCACACTGTTTAAGGGAGCATCTGAGCAGATAACCCGAACCCCTGGGGTCAAGGGAACGTGTCCTGCAAACAGAGCGCGCGGCGCGGAGCCGCGTCCCTCGGAGCAGCCCCTCCGCGTCCCGGGACCCCCCAGAGCCGCCCGGCTCGGCGGCGGCTGCCCCCTCCCTGCACCCCCCCCGNGGGCCTCCACTGGGCCTCGCGAACCGGCGCGACCGCGGAAGGGGGAGCCGGGGTAACCGGGGCTGTGACGGGGGACGCCGGGGCTGTGACGGGGGCTGTATCGGCGGCTCAGCCGGGCCCGTCCCGCCGCCAGCCCCGCGGCCCCGGCCGGCATTGACGCCCTTTCACCGCCAGGCGGCGACACTCCCGGCTGTATCGGGGGCTCAGCCGGGCCCATCCCGCCGCCAGCCCCGCGGCCCCGGCCGGCACTGACGCCCTTGCACCGCCAGGCGGCGACACTCTCCCGGCTGTAACGGGGGCTGTAACGAGGGGCTCAGCCGGGGCTGTANCCCGCGCCGGGCGGCGAGGGGCGAGCGCTGCCGGGCATGGAGCCGCCGCGGGGCTGAGCGGAGCGGAGCGGCCGCCGCCATGAGCTGCACCATCGAGAAGATCCTGACGGACGCCAGGACGCTGCTGGAGCGGCTGAAGGAGCACGACACCGCCGCCGAGTCGCTCATCGACCAGTCCGCCGTCCTGCACCGGCGCGTGGCCGCCATGAGAGAGGCGGGCGCGGCGTGGGCCGAGAAGGTGAGAACGGGGCCCGCGGGAGAGCGGCGGCGCGGGGGCGGCCGGACCCACAGCCCGTGTCTCCGCAGGGCCAGGGAGCCGCGGAGGAGCGACCCGACCCGTCCCGGCTGCGGCCGCCCGTGCTGCTGTCGCAGGAGAACACGCAGATCCGCGACCTGCAGCAGGAGAACAGGGGTGAGCCCGCGGGCGGCCGGGTCGGGGGGTTGGCGAGGGGGGTGCCGCTGGCAGGGGGTGCGCGGAGGGGCTCTGGGGAGCTGCTGGGGGCTGTGCCCGGGAGGGTGCGGGCTCTGTCAGCCCTCGGTGTGGCCGGTGCCAGGGCGGCTTCTCGCCCCTCTGCTGCCCCCCACCCGAGTCCCGGGCCTGGCGAGGGGAGCTGGGGTGCTGTTAGTCAGCACCTCTGGGCATCTGCTGCCATCGCTGTGACAAACGCCTTGTAGGCTGTGGCAGCCGCTGCTGTGTCTTGCAGAGCTGTGGATCTCCCTGGAGGAGCACCAGGACGCGTTAGAACTCATCATGAGCAAATACAGAAAGCAGATGCTGCAGCTTTTGCAAGGCAGGAAAAGTGAAGATGCAGAACCAGTGTTGAAAATTCATCAGGCTAATTCTCTGGTAAGAGGGATGGGGACAGAACAGCCCTCACTCCAGACCCCTGCTGCCTGCTCTTGCCTGGTTCCATACAGTCTGTGTTTCCATCCACGGAACATCTCTGCTCCAGGATACATCTTCCAAAACTCCTGTCTCTTGCTGGTGTTTTTTCTCCATTCCTTCTGCAGCACAGAGGTTCCAACAGTTGCCCAGAGGCCACTGAAAAGCAAAACCCTCCCACAGCCCAGGCACTAGGTGGGGAATCCCCTGGGTTAAGCTTCATGCACGTGATTCTCTGCAGTAAAACCAAAGCCATCAGAGTTGTTACCTCCTGTCCAGCAAATGCAACAAAAGGAGGAGAAATTCCTGAAGCTCTGTGAGCTGCCGTGTGTTTAATTCTTCAGAAATCATCACTCCCAAACGTTTTTACGTCTGGATGTTCTGTGCAGTGTCCCTTTGTCCATGCTGGGTGCAGTGAGTTCAGAACTGGAAGGTGTGGCTGCTGCTGGCTGCTGCCTGGTTGATGTTTCAGTGTCTAATGACAATATAATAATATTACGTCTTTATTGAAAGCTTATGAATTAAGTTAGGCCTTTGTTAAAATGCATTTTTATGTGGTTACAGTTCTGTTACACTGATGACTCAGGATCATGGACAGTAAAGTACCTGTTCTATCTTAAATATTGTACCAGGAAGTAAGGATTGCAGGTGCCTGGGGGAAAGGATCAAGGTTCAACACAGGAAAATAACCCAAAATCAAGAAAATGAAGCTGCTGTGTTTGCCTGAACGTGGTGGATATATTAATGTTATGTCTTTCAGGAAATTGAAAGTCAGATAGACAGAATATGTGAGATGGGAGAGGCCATGAGAAAAGCTGTTCAAGTTGATGATGATCAGTTCTTCAAAGTTCAGGAGAAACTCGCTCAGCTGGAGGTAAGAACAGATGCACTTGCTAAGGGTGGGTCAGACTTCAGTCTACAGACCTATTCTGGACTTTCTATGTATGTGGCAAGGATTTATTTTCAAGTCCTTGATGTTTGTATGATATATATGGAGCCACAAGCAAAAGATAAGCTTTAAAATGTGTGGTTCCTCTCTTGCTAGCATTGTGTTAATGCTTGTGTTCCAAAAGCAGTGTTTCATTTAGCTGTGAAGGAATAGAACTACTTAAAGAATATTGTCCTTTAATTGTGAATGAGCACATTTCTGTTTCAGCAAAAATGTTTGATTTTGCAGCTTGAAAACAAAGAGCTGCGTGAGCTGCTGTCGATCAGCAAAGAATCTTTTGAGCTGGAGAGAGAAGATCTGCCTGACTGTGAAGCTTAGGTCACAAAACAACTCCCTGGCTTGACTTCACAGACTTATGAAACTCCCCTACAGGAGGGTGTTTTCATTCGTTCTTTCAGGTGTTTCCTCGTGTGTTTGTTTTCCCTTCCAAAAGGTGTGGGATGTTTTCTCTGCATTTTCCTGAAGTGACACACTGCTGCTGCAGAGGTTGCATTGCTGCTTCACCTTCCTAGCTGCAGCATTTGGGTGCTTCACAGTGCAGTATTTGAGGTGTTCTCCCTGGGGAGGGTATCTTTCCCCCCTCTTCGTGTCCGTAATTCTAAACTGAAACCCACCTTTGTCACGAGTGGCTGAAGAACAGGTTGTGATCATTTTGTCTGATAGAGGGAGCATGAGGTGATTCCAAAACTACAATGTAAATGGTAGGTACAGGATTGACTCTGCACAGAGCTGTTTGGAGAGCTGCTGCTCAGGGTCTAGGAGGGTTAGTGTTCCTTGGGCAGCTTCAGAACAGCAGAACATCTGAATAACAGCTCAGAGCAGAGTATACTTCACCTGCATTGAGGGCTACAAATCAGAGTGGATTTTTGGTACCTCTGTGGGTTTTGCTTGCCTAATTTGTTTTTTAATGGGTAGACCTATTTGGCTTTGGGAGTGTGGCTGGCTCTGCTCAGAGCAGTTGCTCACGCCCTGCACAGGACACAGATCACAGATCTTTGGACTTCAGGAAGAGTGAGCTGAGGTCTGCTTCAAAACTGAATCAAAATCAACCTCCCAGACAGGTTTTTAACCTTGCATCACAGGTAGGACTGCTGACAGATGTTAGTTACTGCAGAATCCTGGAGTGGGTGGAGGAAGAGTCACAGTGTTGTGAGAATTTATCAATATTGTGATATTTTAATGACATTTTTAGATAAAGATTGATGTCTTTCTTACCTGTGATCGAAGAATAATTCTCACAGAACAGTAAATGTCTTATTTCCAGCATCAGTTTAAATTTTTTTGATGCTTTTTCCCAAGTGTTGAGAGATGCAGAAGGTGATTCATGTTCCTGTGCTGAGGGAGAGACATTTTCTTGGAATACCCAGCAAGACTGTTGTGTAGACAGGACGTTTCTGGGCAGGAGTATTCTTGTATACAATCCTTTTCTATGAGAAATTGTTGAAGAGGGAATAAAAATACCCAAGGGGCAGTGTTTTCTCAAGTGTTTTCTGTCTTTTGCACCCAAACCCCTCACACGCCCTCTAATTTTGACCTTGCCAGAATGAAATGTGACAATGGCTAAAAACGACACCTTTTCTCTCTTCATTCACCCTAATTGTGAGCTGGCTCTGGCCGTGCATTGTTATCTCCACCATCCCCGGGAAGGTCCACACTTCTCTCATGCCAGAATCCCAAGCAGGGTGTTCCAGGCGAATCTCTGGAGGTGGAGTCCAAGCCCTGGCGGGGCTGGGTCAGCAGGGCAGGGCACAGAACAGATCCAGGTGGGGATGGCCCCAGAGGAGACCCCCCGGCCTCTGCGGGCAGCCTGGCACAGGGACCTGTGAAGCCTGAAACAAACCCCACACAAAACCCCCCACAGAAGAGAATGGGTCAGTTTGAGGAGTTTGGGATGAATGACTAGCGGGGCCGTGGCTGGCAGGGGAGTTTGCGGGGGCTCCGTGCAGTTGGAACGGGGAGCCGGGAGGTTCGTGCGGGTGCCGCTTGCCCTGACTCGGGTCTCTGGAGGCTCCTGCTCGGGGGTTCGGCTCAGCTTGGCCCGGGGACACCCAGACGGGACAGCCCGAGGAGGGGAGGAGGAGAAGGACGGGGCTGAGGGCGGGAAGAACCTCGGGCGCGCGCAGAGGAGGCCGCGCGCTGTTCACGGCTCCGCCTCGGGCGCGCGCCGTCGGCCCGGCGCCACCGGCCGCTGTCCAGCGCGCACGCGCCTCACGCTGCCCCCACCGGGGCCGCCCCCCCCCCTTCCCGTCCTCCCGTCCCCGCCCTCCCGTCCCGCCCCGCAGGCGCAGGCGCGGCCCCGCCCGCTGCTCTCGCGAGAGGCCGGGATTTATTCCTACGTGCTGTGCCGTGCTGCTCATGGCGGCGCTGGAGCGGGGGCGCTGAGCTGTTGGGGTGAGTAGGGCCGGGACGGGCCCCGGCCGCTCCCGCCGCTGCCCAGACGGCTCCCGCGCGAGCCTAGGGGCTCCCGGGGGGTCTCGGGAGCCGGAGCCGGGCGGAGGGGCGCCTCTGTGTCCGTCTCCCGCGCGGCCCTTGTTCCGGCGGCCTCGGCGAGGCGAAGGCCCCCGCGAGCCTCCCCTCGGGCGCCGCGCGGCGCGGCGGGTTCCCCCCTTGCGGGGCCGCCGGCGGTAGAGGAGGGAGCGGCGGCCGCCGCGGCTCGCTGGGCCGTGGCCGCGCGTTCACTACCCTTCCCGGCGTCCCGCGGGCAGCCGCCCTGCGCCGGGGCTCCTGGGGGCTGCAGTCCCGCCCGGCCGCGGAGGCGGGGCCGGAGCCCCCCGCTGGAACTCGCTTTCCCGGCGCGCTGCGGGGCCGCGGGNGGACCGCGGCTCCCGGCGTGCAGAGCGCTCGGCCCCGCCCGGCGCAGCGCCCGGGCCCCCCGTCCCTTTGTGTGCGGGGGAGCGGCCGCCATCGCCCCGCTTTGTGTGCGGGGAGGGCGGTGGGGCGGCCACTCCCTCCCTCCGCCGCGCCCGCCCTCGCCCTCCCCCGGGCCGGGGAGCGGCGTGGCCCGGCTCCGGCCTTTGCGTTGTCATAGCGCAGGCCCCGGCCGGCCCCGCAGGCCGCCTCCCGCACACGGCAGCCCCCGCTCGGCGCTGGGCCGCCTGGCACCGCCCCTCGGCCGGGCCTGCGACTCCGCTCCGCGGCCACCATCTTGCTGCAGCACAGCAGCGAGCGGGGCCCCGGGGATGCCCCGCGGAGCTCGCCGAGCCCCGGCCCCTCCCGCAGGCCCGCGGGGAGCCGCTCTCGGCCTGGGCCCGGTTCTCTGTGCCCTGCGTTCGCCATGAGGACGGGGCTCTTCCCAGCTTCAGGCCCTTTAGAAGAAATCGGGGTTTGGGGTGGTTTTTTTTGTGCTGCCGCTTATGTATATATTCCTTCACAGATATCTCCGGGAGTTCTTTTTAACTTTCTGCGGTTGTTTTCCCGTATATGTATTTTTTTGATGTAAAAGTGGCTTTGCTCTCCCAGTGAATGTGGTGGTTGGTCTCGTAGCTGTTAACTATGGGTTGGGGTGTTCAAGAGTTCAGGATGGCTTTCTGATATTCACCTGAAAAGACACAGAACAGCTTTATCTCCAAGTATTTAATAGACTGTATATTGAAAATACGAAGTTTTATCTTTATTAAACCCCAAAGATTTCTGTTTGCAGAAGCACATCCTCCAATCCACACAATTCATGTTCTTGTAGTTGTCTCTTTTTGTGAATGAAATGGAAACAAAGCAGTTTGCAGTCTGGCAGGTTCTGTGAGGGTGGGCAGATGAGGGTTTCTGGCTGTAAACAGCTTTGTGACTTACTGTCATTCAGCTAAACCTGCACCTGACAGACCCAAGGACAGGACACCTAGGGCTCGTGTCTGCATTAAAGACACAAATGCACAATCCAGGGGACTTGAGGGCTGGGCAGCTGTTTAGGGTGTTTACCATTTGGAGGTGTATTTATAGGAGCTGAATTAAAAAGTAAGGAATTTAAGGCAGACACACACACAAGATTTTCTTTTTTTTAATCAAGTTATACTTGCTTGGCAGCCCATTTTTTATTTTTTAATAACTGTAAGTGTAGCAAGCCAGTCTTGTTAGGAAATAAAACTGGATTTTAAGGGAAAAGCTTATGCATTCTTCCTCTACCCCATGAAATTCCCTTTAGTCGTCTTTATGAGAAGATTTTTAGTGGGTTTTTTTGTAATTCTATGGAAATATGATACTGGTAGAGTTCTGATAATATTAGTCCAGTTGCATGAAAGAGAATTACCTGAATAGGAGGGTTCTAAGTGTCTTTAGTCCAGAGCATGCCTGCTTCATCTCCCCTTAACAGGGCTGGGAGGGTGCTCCTTTGAGATCTGAAATGCTGTCCAGAAAACATCCTCAGATACTGTGGTAACTCACCTGAATCTACTACAGATCATAGTGAAAAGCCTGGTGATCCAGTTATTTTTTCAGTACTTTTCTGCCTTGTAATTATATTTTTGGTAATTTAATCTTTCCCACTGGTTTGCACTGCCCACATGCAGTTTCTGATGCAGTCTCCCTTATCTGCCTGACAAGAAAGCTCATTTCAGACAGGTATTTTTTCACAGTGGTGACTGCAGGAAGATGCATCACCTGGAGGAGAGGTCACAAACACAAACTCGAGTGGCAGCTGGTTGGGTTTGTTCAGAGCCACCCTCAGCTGTGGGCTGTAGGGTTGCTGTTTGTAATGGCTGCCTGCAGCCCCCACTGCTCTGGCATCAGTTAAATGCCTTGGGATTCATCTTTCAGTTAGTTTATTCCTTCAGGTTCACCAAGAGGAAATCAGAATTCAGTGTAAATTGTGAAATTCCCTTCTCCCACTGTACTGGAGAAGTTGACATGTCCATTGTTTTGCTGAGGCTGGGATGTGGGACGTGTGGAGCTGCTCTGATGTGTCATACCTTTGGATTGCTGGGTAATTGCTGGTTTATTCAGAGCTGGGTTGCTTCTTTGCAGCTGTTGTCCACAGATCTTTTTTTTTTCCTCTGAGTAAGCAGCAAACTCAAATCAAAACAATTTATTTTCAAAAAAAAGCTTCTTTTTTTGCAAGGCTTCATTTTTATGGAGTAGGTGGCAGTTTGTCTAAACTGCTTTCCCAAGAACACACAAAGTGATACTGGAAAACTTCCCTAAGCAGAGAGACTCCTCTGTTATCTACACAGATATTCTCTGTATGTAATCAACAGTTTGCACACACTGTTTAGGAAGCCCAGAGAATGCCTCTGTGATTCTGCTATGTCAGGGGGCACGTGGCATCAGTGTGGTGAACTCAGGAGTTGAATGTTGTACAGAGCCAGAGGTGCTTCAGGAATTGCTCTCTGAGTTACCTCCTAGAGCTAAACTGACCAGCAAGTTCTCCCCACCTGCACTCAGCTGCTGCTCTGGAGGTCTGTGCAGGTCAGTTATGACCCAGCACCCACATAAGCATTGATAGGAGGACTGAGACTTGCATCCAGTGATGCTGCTCAGCACAGTGAGGTGGCTTTGATTGTCCAAACCAAGACATGCATGTGTGTCTGAAGAGTTGAAAATGGGCAGCACAGCATTGCTGGCCTGGAGGTAGGGTTTCTTGGAAAGCAAAAGTGACATTGGGGAATGCCCAGTATCCCTGTAAAAGCCTTCCCAGCAGGGATCAAACCTGCAGCATGAGGTGCCCTGTGTGGGGACACCTGGGGTGATGTTCAGTGCCTGTGGGGTGGAACTGACCCTTTGTCTTCTCCTTTCTCAGTATGAAGTGGAACAGAACAGAATTTACCACCTGAAACTGCTGCTTCAAGTTCAGATCAGGAAAAAGAAGATCCCCCATTGTAACAACAACTCAAAAGACCAAAGAAGAGGAAACTTTACACTGAAGAATCCAAGGCTTGATCTGAAACAAGAAGTTTGTGCCTACTCAACAGCCTCACAAGAGCCCGTCCCGCCGCTGCCAGCAGCCTGCTCTCCAGTGCTGTACTGACCCTGCCCAGAGCAGCAGCATCTGCATTCTCTAGTAGCTTGATAGCGCCTTTTCTTGCTGTCTTTTTTTCCCCCCTCTTTTCTTTTTTTTTCTTTCTTTTTTTTTTTTTTTTTTTTAATAATAGCAGTCTTCATCCTTAGAAACTTGTGCTGAACCACAGGAATCGGCCAATACTACTGAAAGTGCAATATTGATATCACTGCGAGGTTGGTGCTCGTGTCACAGCTCTGTGGCTGTCTCTGAAAGGAAACAAGGGTGTGGGGTGGAGGAGTGTTGATCAGCTGTTCTTTGCTGTTCATTTTGGCTCAGTGGTGGTGTGATGAAGGCCCTGCAGTATGGGTTGATTGAGCAATGTTTGCAGCCTCAGAGAGGTGGTTACCAATGTTTTTCTTCTAGGGATGGGAGTATTATGGTTCCAGTCCCATTTTTCCAAATAACCTCTGTTTAGTAATCTTTAAATCTGACTGCCCAGGGTTGGTACTTTGATTTTCTCTCATTACTCCTGTAAGCTGAGCTGTTGGGAGTGAACTGCTGCAGTGGACAGCACAGCCAGGCAGCTGTGGTCCAGGATGTGACCATTATATTGCAGGTCCAAATGAGTCTTGTTGGCACACTCATAGGTTGTGGGCTGTTGCTACGAGTTTCTTCACCCCAGAAGGCTGGTGGAACCTCTGTCAACTGAGCTTTCTGAGGCTCAGATGGAGGAAGGCAAGGCTGCCTTTGATTCCTCTTGGCAAGAGGCCTTGGAAGAGGGGGGTGGAACAGAGTTCTCCCAAGGTCACGTTCTGCAGGGATAAGAACCTCACTCTTAGTTCACAGCATAATGTCCAAATTACCCCTGTAATTGGGAAGAGCAGATACTTCAGCTGTTTCCAGGCTCTGGTGTAGTGTGGTGCGTGTAGGAGTATTTGGAGGCAGAACTGCAGAAATTCAGAAGGTTGTTTGGATGCTTTATGTTGATGTTCTGTTTCTGGCCTAGTTTATAAATACTGGCTAGACTTTAAGGATTGCTGTTCTACAAAAGTTTGCCTGCTCTGGTGCTCTTACTCCACTTTGTTCCAAGAACTTCCATCAGCTCTTTGTGTTGATAGGAAACATTTTAAGTAGAGTGTTTTTGTTGTTTTTACGTGGGCACAGAGAAGGGAAACATTTTAAATAGATTGTATTTCATTTCATTGGGGGCTTTTGTTGTTGTGTGTGTGTGTTTGTTTTTTTTTTCCCCCTTATGCTTTCCTCTAAACAGATGAGCTTTGATCCAAACCTGCTCCACAACAATGGCCACAACGGGTACCCCAACGGGACCTCGGCGGCGCTGCGCGAGACGGGGGTGATCGAGAAGCTGCTGACCTCCTACGGCTTCATCCAGTGCTCGGAGCGCCAGGCACGCCTCTTCTTCCACTGCTCCCAGTACAACGGCAACCTGCAGGAGCTCAAAGTGGGAGGTGAGGTGGCACAGCCTGCAGGGCTGCTTGGCTGAGGGCAGGCCCCTCTCGGGCTCTGCGGCGTGGCCGGGGGCGTGGAGCTGCTTCTGGTGGGGTAGAGGTGACCGAGCCAATCGGAGCTTCTGCGGAGAGACCCCTGCAGCACCCGGGCTCTGCAGCTTGGGTCAGCACAGTGGTGGCTGAAGGTGCAGTGCTGGGTCACACTGCTAGGACTGAGGCAGGAGCAGTGCTGAAGACTGGAGCAGTACAGTGATGGCTGTTCTGAAGGTGCAGTGCTGGCTCACAAAGGACTGAGGGAGGAGCAGTGCTAAAGACTGGAGCAGTACATCTCGTGTACTGTTTCTTTTCTTACAGATGGACAGTTTCTCAGAAGGGGGAGGTTGCTGCTAATTAATGTGGTTTCTGAGCCATTCAAATTTGTGTGAATTTCAGTGAAGTCTGCTGTACAGCAGGGCAGAGGGAGGCAATGGAGGGACAAGCCATTGCAATAAAATAGTTCAACAACAGAAACAAATAAGCAGAATAACCAGTGAAATATTTGCAAATAAGATTGTCCTTCCTTATTAACAAATGCACCTGAGCATTACTTTGTTGTGTCTGGCTACAAGCAGTGAGTTCTCGGATGTCACCATCCAGTGATCTAAAAAACAAACACACCAAACAAAAAGCTGTGATGCTGTTGTCATGTTTGTCTTGCAGATGATGTGGAGTTTGAAGTGTCTTCTGATCGCCGAACTGGAAAACCCATTGCTATTAAATTGGTTAAGATAAAACCAGAAATATTACCTGAAGAACGAATAAATGGACAAGTTAGTGCCTGTTTTCTGTGCATTCCTATTCGTGTCATCCCCATCCTTTATTCCAGTACATAAGGCTAGGTTCATTAAGCATGCATATTAACTACACACAGTATACAGTTACACTGCAATACATTTTTGTTGTTCTAGTAAAAATGTAGAGGTTCAGCTTGAGCTCTTGGCTCCAAACAGTTCTGGGAGTCAAGAGCTGATGTGTAAGAGTGAAACTTGGCAGCGTGGCATTCCCTGTTGACTTACACTAGGAATGCAGCCCTGAGTGTATAGTAGGGGATACTGAGATTCATTCTGTATTCTACAATGAAATGACTAGCTCTGGATTATTTTTATTTTTGTTTTGACTGGTAGGTTGTGTGCGCTGTTCCTCACAATTTAGAGAGTAAATCTCCAGCTGCCCCGGGTCAGAGTCCAACAGGGAGTGTTTGCTACGAACGTAATGGGGTAAAGCTTATGTGTTTTGCTTGAACTCTTCCCTGATCCATCACTGTGGCCTAGGAGCAAAGAAATGCCATTTAATATGAACAATTGACACTGCTAGGAGCTGTAGTTCTCGCCCAAAACAACCACCAAACAAACAAAAATATTGTTTTGATAATTATACAAGCAGAAATGTTAATTTGACAGCTTGCTTGCTTGTATCTGTGGAGAACTTTATATAGAGCTAGATAGTTGTTTTTTCTCTTTACATAACCCAGCTCCATTAAATTTAATGTTGATGTATCCTTACCCTGAACTTCTAGATTTAGCAATTGACATTTAAAGGTGGCCACACACAAACCTTTCAACTTAAGTTGCTTGTTACAGACTCATGAAAACAGCACAATGGGAAAAAAAAGAATGGTTTTGCATGCTGTGTTTTATCATTTTCTATTTCCCCTCTCAGTTAATTTCTTTAATAGCAGATACTCTTATTAAACAAAACTTTATTTGAAACAGCTACTCTGCAATTGGAGTAACACTAGTCAATGTTAATTTACAGGAAGTATTTTACTTGACTTACACCCCAGAAGACGTTGAAGGAAACGTGCAGCTGGAAACAGGAGATAAAATAAACTTTGTAATTGACACAAATAAACAGTAAGTTGGTATTGCTTTGCTGCCTTCATACTTTACTAGTCGAGCAGAATTCATGCCCGTTCTGTTCCAAGCACTGAAATGATGTTATGAAATACAATTTTTGCTCAGTTTGGAGTTGTTTCAGATCTGCTGTTTGCTTTTCCCCTCTAGCACTGGTGCTGTAAGTGCTCGTAACATTATGCTATTAAAAAAGAAACAGGCCCGCTGTCAAGGAGTAGTCTGTGCCATGAAAGTAAGTGATGCTTCAGCTTTAAAGTTCATTGGAAAATGAAATGCTGTTCTGAAAAGTGATGCTATAAGTCATAAATTTAGGTCATTAAGAGCTTTTAACAGTTTGAAGCTGCAGGTGTAAACTGGGTGAAATGGTTTAAGCAGCTAATCTTTGCTACTAATACTTCTCTGTTAAGAAGTCCCATTTATTTCCATGTATATATTTCTTGTGGTAGTCAGCTCTGTGCACTCATAAGCCTGCTATGCTGGTGTGTCTTTTGTTGTTTGATAGAACCTGTCAAATTTTATCTTGGTTATGCTGAGAGAGTAGGCAATTTATTAAACACTTTTTTCTGTTCTTAGGAAGCCTTTGGATTTATTGAGAGGGGTGATGTCGTGAAGGAGATATTTTTTCACTATAGTGAATTTAAAGGTGACCTAGAAGCCTTACAGCCTGGTGATGATGTGGAGTTTACAATCAAAGACAGAAATGTAAGATGAAATCCAGTAAAACCCGAAGACAAGATCCCAGGGCTTAACTAAACAGCTCCCTGTTTCATCAAAATGACTTGTAAAACAAAGGGGGGAGGAGGTTCACTGGAAAATGGCTGTTACTTTACATCTTCTATATGGGTATCTTACTGGTTTTATGCTTTTAGGGTAAAGAAGTTGCAACAGATGTTAGACTGCTCCCTCAAGGAACTGTCATTTTTGAAGATATCAGCATTGAGCATTTTGAAGGAACTGTAACCAAAGTTATTCCAAAAGTACCCAGCAAAAACCAGGTGAATTTCATTTAAGTCTCTGTGAAATGTTGTATTGTTTGGATTAAATTACAGTCAAACAGTGAAACTGTTCCCCTTCCCCTGTAACAGCTGCATGGGCATCATCAGAGTACATGAGTGAGCTGGGACTCAACCTCCAACAACCATTGGTAGCAGTTACAGTGCAGTGTTTGTAAAGCTTAGAGGGAGTCAGAATTAGGGTAAATTAGGAAGTATGTGTTTCCTTTAGTGGTTCAAGTACTTCCCATTGAACTTTGTGGGTGTGAGATGTATCTTTAAAGCAAAAGCATAGGGAAAAAGGGGAGAAAACAGCTGCTGGAATAAGCCTGGTCTGTGGCTTGCAGTGAGCATTAACAACAAGGTTTCTGACAGAGAGAACTTCACCTTTAATGTTTGGCTTTGAGGAAAGTGCACAAGCACTTCCATGCACCGTAGATGAGTCTGCACTGTGTTTGGGGTGAGTCTTTTGTTTTCTGAATGCTTAGCAAAGAAGACCCTGCCTCTTAGAAGTGTTGGAAATATGGTGATAAACTTGGTTCTTGAAGTAGTTTCTTTGGTAGTACATGCTCGGTGCTTAAGAAAACACCAAACAAAACACCCACCCCCTTGGATCTGGCTGTGGCCAGTGAACTGCAGGTGAGGAGTGAAGTGAGGAGTGGCAGTTGTGTCCAGCAGGTGTCTGGGGCTGGTCCTCCTTCTGCCCACTGTTCTGTCTGCAGCTTTGAGCCCTGTGATGAGCTAACTCTTCTCTTGGGTTTTTCTGTCTGCCAGAGTGACCCGTTACCCGGCCGCATCAAAGTTGACTTTGTGATTCCTAAAGAACTTCCATTTGGAGACAAAGATACCAAATCCAAGGTGACCCTGCTGGAAAGTGACCACGTTCGGTTCAATATTTCAACAGACAGGCGTGACAAACTGGAACGAGCCACCAACATTGAGGTTCTCCCCAATACCTTCCAGTTTACTAATGAAACTAGGGAAATGGCAAGTATCCTTCTTCTCAAAGCTTAATTCTGGAGGGGGGGAAGCAGAAGAATCCTGTGTGCATGTCTTAAATAGATCACTTGATGTTAAAATCACTAATGTCCTTGTCTGATGGTCTTTCTCTTAAACCAGTGGCCAGAGAAAAGATTTACTTCTTGTTTGTGTAGGTTATTGTACATTTCATCTGGGTTTATCCATTACCTTTGTATAGCTGATGCATTTATTTGCAGACTTACTCCGTTCAAGACTGTGTTCTCTGTCTAGTAGTATCTTCATAGTCTTGTAGCCATTCTTGTTAATGCCTTCAGTTAATCCTCTTCATTCTCCATAATAAGTTGAGGAACAAGGTAAGGACAACTTGTCTGCATTTCAGGTTAACCACAGACATCAGCCCTGTGCCTTGCAGGGCAGTGTGCTGCGTGTCCCAGGAGCTGTGTTCCTGGGATTCAGGCCTTGTGCTCAGAGAGTTCCATACTCCAGACAGGTGTGGAGCACCTGCAGGTACATGTTGCATCCTAGCAGTAAAACTCGTCCATCTGACTGTTCTCAGGGGGTGATTGCAGCAATGAGAGATGGGTTTGGCTTCATCAAGTGTGTGGACCGGGATGCTCGCATGTTCTTCCACTTCAGTGAGATCATGGATGGGAATCAGCTCCATATTTCTGATGAAGTAGAATTCACCGTCGTTCCTGTAAGTGTGGTTAAAACTTTGGTGAAGTCTTGGCTCTTAAAAAGAGATTACATGCAGTCTGTCTAAAATCTGATTGATCTTGGCCTTTAGGACATGTTGTCTGCCCAAAGAAATCATGCTATAAGGATTAAAAAACTCCCCAAGGGCACGGTCTCTTTCCACACCCAGTCAGATCACCGCTTCGTGGGCACTATAGACAAAGAAGCCATTCCAGCCAAGGCTGCCAGCCCCAATAAAGGCAAAGAGAAGGTAATGCTGCTTTTTGGCATTTTAAACAATGCCACGACACTTAAACTTACAATAATAACTTACTGAAAATGGTGCTAATGCTTTATTTCCTTTAAAGAATACTGTCTGGTAGCATTTTAAGCACCTTACTTCAGAGTTGATTGCTTTGTTGTGCTTTTTTCACAATGAGCAGTGCATGATTTGTGTGTTGTAAACTTGTTTGCTTTACAGCACTGACTGCTGAATTATTATATTTTTGGTTTTAGGAAGCTGAGGATGGAATAATTGTCTATGATGACTGTGGTGTAAAACTGACCATTCCTTACCAGGCCAAGGATGTGGAAGGATCTGCTAATCCCCAGATAGGAGATAAGGCAATATAACTAATTATACCCTTGGGAAATATTTTTATGTGAATTGTGGGATGTGAATTTTGCCTTGTTACTGTATTTGTTCTCCCTCTTGGAGCAGGTGAAGGACAAGTAACCTTCATAGTTTCATAGAATAGGGATTGTATTAGGGGTTGGAAGGGACCTCTGCAGATCGAGTCCAACCCCCTGCCAGAGCAGGAGCAGCCAGATCAGGTCACACAGGAACAGATCCAGGTGGGTTTGGAATGTCTCCAGAGCAGGAGCCTCCACAACCCCCATGGGGAGCCTGTGCCAGGCTCTGATGTCAGACAGTGTTAGTCAAAGCAGTGGCTAGAAAATTACTCTCCTGGAGAACCTTGGTGAGAGCTACACAGCTTGGAAATGAGTTGTTCTCAGGTTTTGTTGTTTGGTGGTGGTGGTGGGTTTGGTGGTTGTGGGTTGTTTGGTGTTTTCTATCTAGTCTTGATAACATGCCTCTCCCCCAGGTTGAGTTCTGTGTGTGTGAAGTGAAGAGGACTGGTCTGCAGACAGCTGTTTCTGTCAGGATGCTCGGGCGCAACTACAGCTCAAAGAGGCTTTTGGGCTACGTGGCAGCCCTGAAGGATAACTTTGGATTTATTGAAACAGCTAATCATGATAAGGAGATCTTTTTCCACTACAGGCAAATGACACTTTTATTATTATTTCTTGGTTGATTTGTGTGTGTAAGGGGGGTGAAGTTTTATAGAGTTACCTTCAACCAGTGTGACTTCACCTGTACACTCAGATATATGCATGCTTAGGTGTATCAAGTTCCATTTATCTTTGCTGGACTGGTTCAGGCTTCACTATCAGTAGTCAGCAGTCCTGGTGTGAATCCCAGGTCAAGAAATACAGTTGTGTGTGTGTGTGTATATATATGTTAGAAATGCTTCACTTCCTTGACTGAGGTTTTCTTGAAAACACAAGGTGCTGAGCCAGTTCCATAGGTTCTTCACTTAAATACTGAATGAGCATCACTGTTGTCATGTCACTAAAGGGAAACTACCACATTCTGTCCCTGCAGTGAGTACTGTGGTGATATTGATAGCCTGGAACTTGGAGACACTGTTGAATACAGCTTGTCAAAAGGCAAAGGAAACAAAGTTAGTGCAGAAAAGGTGAACAAGACACATGCAGGTAAGTCTGCATCTGGTATTCTCTGCTTACAAGGCTTTTGGTGGGTGCTGATAGATAAGGTTCAATGCTTGATAATAATCTGTTTATAGTTGGAGCTTAGACCAAGACCACAGTGTTTAATGGGGTACTCATTGATTCCCTGAAAGTAGTTTGCCTGTGTTTCTGGAGAACAGACAAGTGCAGACCAAAAGTCCTGTAAACAGTAGCCATTCTTAGACCTTCACTGTGCTCTGCCCTGTTCAATTGCAGGGTGGTGAGGAGAGAAACTAGTGGCAGAACCAGCCAAATTAGTAACTACGCTGTACCTCCCAGGAGGAAAGTAGCATGAGGAATGCAGATATTAAGGGCTAAAGATTATTGAATTATTCAACTGAGCAGGGTATGGGAATGCAGTGGAAGACAAGTATAATACTCTTGATTTGCTTTTAAAGTTCCATTTCTTTAGTTTTATGAGGAAAATATTTTCCTGCTTCCATGTTTGAAATGTCAGTGTGGTCTTGACTGGAAAAGCTGTCATGACACACTGCTGTGTTAAAGCTGGTTTACTGGGTGGCACTGTGTGCTGCCTTGGGTGTCTTGCTCTGCAAACTATTGGTTTCTTCTCCATCTGAATCACTAATTATTTTTAAATGGAGCATAACTAGAATAACCTGTTCTTGTCCTGTCTTTACAGTGAATGGTATCACTGAAGAAGCTGATCCAACTGTTTACTCTGGTAAAGTAATTCGTCCTTTGAGGAGTGTAGATCCCACACAGACTGAGTACCAGGGCATGATTGAAGTCATGGAGGATGGTGAGACTTTTTGCTTTTAAATTACAAGTGTTCCTTTCACAAATGCACAAGAAGCATACAAGTGTAATACACAGGAGAGGTGTTGAGGGCTATAGTCCTACTACAGACTGTATTCTTACTACAGAGCTGACAGTGAAAGCAGCACTTCTGATACTGGAAGTAAATTCTGAATGCCCTCAGCTGGGAAAGGATACCTCTCAATTCTGTCATGTTTTTTTCCTCCTGTAGGTGAGATGAAAGGAGAGGTCTATCCGTTTGGAATTGTTGGAATGGCAAACAAAGGTGACTGTCTGCAAAAGGGGGAGACAGTGAAGTTTCAGCTCTGTGTTCTTGGTCAGAATGGGCAGACCATGGCTGTGAACATCACCCCGTTCCGTAGAGCCACCGTGGAGTGTGTGAAAGATCAGGTGAGTGGCAGCTGCTGGAAGGCAGGATGCCATGTTTATAGGGAATACCTGTTTGGCTTGGCATGGGACAGAGAAGAACCCCCTTCAGCACTTGAATCCAGGAGTCTGGTCAGAGAGGGGAGAGAATTAGAAGAGTTAAAAGTAAAAAAACTTGGGGTTAAGAGCAGTTTAATATATTAACTACTCAGAAGAAATTGTAGTTAAAAGGAAAATCAGAAGGAGAGAGAGAAAAATGCTAATAAAAACAAGTGATACAAATGAAAAACAATTGCTTATCACCAACCAGTTGATGCCCAGTCTGTTCCCAAACAGTGTCTCCCAGACATTTTTCCCACCAATTGAGATACTGGGCATGATGTTTGGCCAGTTCAGGTCAGCTGTCTCCTCCCAGTTCCTTGTGCTCACCCAGCCTGCTCCCTGGCAGGGCAGCATGAGAAGCTGAAAAGCCCTTGTGTTAGTGTAAACACTGCTCAGGAATAATTAAACATAAACATCTTATCGGAGCTGTTCTCAGCCCAAATCCAAAACACAGCCCTGCAGAACTGCTGGTCAGAACATTAACTCTATTCCAGCTGAACTCGGGATGTTAAGCTCTAGTCACTTCTGGAAAGGTTAGATGAGTTCTGGTGGTTTATCTGAGTAAAACAGTAAATGGAAGTACCTGATTTCTTAAACCAGTGGCACACAAACACCAGAGTGGTTTCTACTGTGTGACTTCCAAGGTGGAGCCTTGGAACACCCAGCAGCACTGAGCTCAGCTCACTACAGCTGCCCCTTGTTTTCAGAGCTTGGTCTGCAGACTGGGGTTTCAATGGGACTGCAACCCCTTAGACTGCAGGCAGTGTGCTTTCAGTGTCAAAATTGCATTTCCATTACTATTAGGCAGTTCAGAGGGTTGGGGTGATTTGTTCTGGGGTGGTTTTTTTGGTTGATTGCTTGGTTTTTGTTGTTTTGGTTTCTTTGAAGTAGTTAAACTGCAAGAACTGTAACTCACTGTATCTGTTCAGCTCGAGAGGGAAGAAATAACCTTGTGATGTGCTTGGTTTTCAGTTTGGCTTCATTAACTATGAAGTGGGTGACAGCAAAAAGCTCTTCTTCCACGTCAAAGAAGTTCAGGATGGTGTGGAGCTGCAGGCTGGGGATGAAGTGGAGTTCTCTGTGATCCTGAACCAGCGCACAGGAAAATGCAGTGCCTGTAACGTGTGGCGTGTCTGGTGAGGCTTCCAGCAGCCTGCACAGGAGTGGGGGGCTGCTTGGGGTCAGAGCTTGCCTGGCATGGGAGCTCTGCTCTCACCTGGGAACATGCAGGCGGTGCAGCACAGCTGCTGGGGGGAGTTGGCTCTGGGTGCCGTGGCAGTGACTGTGCCCTGCAGGGGGTGCAGCACAGCTGCTGGGGGTGCTGGCTCTGGGTACCATGGCAGTGACTGTGCCCCGTTGCCCCCGCAGCGAGGGTGCCAAGGCGGTTGCGGCTCCGCGCCCGGACAGGCTGGTGAACCGCCTGAAGAGCATCAACCTGGACGATGCCAACGCCCCGCGGCTGACAGTTCTGCGCCAGCCTCGGGGACCAGACAACTCCAAGGTGGGTCAGGCCCGGGCCCAGCTGGCAGAGCAGCTGTAGGAGGGTCTCAGCTTCGTCGGGGGGAGGCCTGAGCTGTTGCCAAGGTGGTGTCACTTCAGCTGGTCACCTGCCTTGAGTTTGGCTTCTTCCCAGGCAGCCAGGGCCCTGTCCTGTGGCAGGGGAGGGTGCTGTGGTTTCAGAGGAGCATTACAGGGTAGAAGCGACCAACTGTTGCTTGTGTTCCAGCCCCTAATGGCTGTCTAGCTTTGCTTTTTCTTCTATCAACCTCTTCCCTTCTCAGAGATAGCAAAGGAAACCCCTTGACTGGATTTCAGATTGTTCTGCTGCCTGAGGTAGCAAAGGAAACTCCTTCAGGAGCAGTTCTGCTGCTGGCTAAGCAGGAGGGGTGAAGCGAAGCATCTGGAGTGTGAATATCTAGCACCATAGTCAACCCCCAGCACCCCTTACTGCCTCTTTCTGAAGACGGGCGGGTGCTGGTGGTTGGCACAGAGGTTTGCCCTGCAGCCCAGGGCTGGCTCTAAAGCTGTTGTTTTCCTTGCAGGGGTTTGGTGCAGAGAGAAAGATCCGCCAGGCTGGTGTTATAGACTGACCCCCGGGCCCCAGCTGGCTGCCGAGCGCGGGGCTGGGGGAGGGTCCTGCCTCCCCCTCCACCCCCCTCCCATCCTGCGAAGCTCTCACACCGGTTTTAACACCTTCTCATGTTATGTTGGAAAATAAATTGATGAAACCATTTTACAAAGATGCACAGTTGCATTCTGGAGAGGTTCAGGCGGCGCCTTTATAGTCTCACCCTTTAGAAGCTTGTTTTGAATGGTGCATTTAACACAACTGGTAACTGCAAATCTCCATTGCCTCTGTGAGTGAACATATAGACAGCTCCCTCGGGCTGCCCTTAGGGATTCTGCACTACACACACTGCCTCTCCTGCAGGGGGGCTCCCAGCTGCCCCGCTCCCCGGCGGGAGGGCGGGGAGTTCAACCTCACCCCCAACTCAAGGTTGGTGGCCAAATTGCCAGTGTTTTTCCTGCAAACGGCTCCCTGGGGCTCAAGGAGAGGCTGTTTCTGGGGTAGGCTCGTTTTTGTAGCGTTCAGAAACAGATGCAGTGCAGAATTCATAAGGCTGAGGTGTGCCATCAGTGTGGTAATTTAAATATATTTAAAACGATGCACAGATCTGCTGCTGCTTAGAACACTGCAGCTTCTCCACACAGTTTCTTTGACTGATTTAAATTGAAAAAGAAAGAAGTTGTGCCTGAAGTGAATACTTTTTTTTTTTCTCTCTCTCTTTTTTGCAGCCGGCACCCAGTGTACTGTAAAAGAATAAATACTTAGGCTTTCCATAGCTGTATTGAGACTTTCATCAAGGTGAAATAGTTGATGTCTGTGTGCTTTATTTTATTTTTTCCCTCTCCCTTCCCTCCCCCACCCCCTTCCCTCCATTTCCCTGTCACACCTTCTCCAGCAAGAAAACGGAACGATTGGTCTAAGTATTACTTTAACCAAAAAGAGCAGGAGTTCCTTTCTTTGAATAGAGGGCAGTACTGTGTTTTTTGGTTTTTTTTTTTCATGTTACCTCTATTCTCAATTTAGGGTTTTCTTCTCTGGGAGATGCATTATCTTTGTAAAACAAACATTGCTTTCTCCGAGGGTTTCGTTTTGTTTTTTGTTTTTTTGTTTTTTTTTTTTCTGTTAATGGCAAAGAATGGAAATAGAATAAAGTTTTACTGATTTTAAAAAAAACAAAACCGAGCACCAGCGCCGCCTCCCTGGAGCCGCCTCTTTCTTCTTCTTCCTCCTTCCTTCCCGGGGCCGCCTCTTCTTTCTCCTTCCTTCCCAGGGCCGTCTCTTTCTTCTTCCTTCTTCCCTCCCGGGGCCGCCTCTTCCTCTTTCCTTCTTCTTCTTCCTTCCCGGGGCCGCCTCTTTCTCTTTCCTTCTNGATCCGCCCGAGGCCGTCGCCGGGGCCATGACCGAGTACAAGCTGGTGGTGGTGGGGGCGGGCGGCGTCGGTAAGAGCGCGCTGACCATCCAGCTGATCCAGAACCACTTCGTGGACGAGTACGACCCCACCATCGAGGTGAGAGGGGCGGCCCCGACCGAGCCCCGGCAACGAGCGTTGTGCCGAGCCGGGCGGGGAGGATGCCGAGGGGTTCGCTGATGTGTTTGTTTTTAAAAGAAGGAGAAAAAGGCGGTTGGGAGGGAGTGCCCGGGAGAGGAAACTGGGGGGAAACTCCACGGAGGTTCGTCAGCAGCTCCAGGCAGAGCTGGGGAGCAGCCAGAGTCACCCCAGAGAGGGTGGATTCTGTGCTGTTGGACTGGGGGTGGCTATAGTCGTTATTTAATTTTACCAAATGAGGCATTTCTCACAAAGAGCAGAGTTCCAGTTTTGTACTAAGGGCTCTGGNTTTCTTCTTCTTCCTCCTTCCTTCCCGGGGCCGCCTCTTCTTTCTCCTTCCTTCCCAGGGCCGTCTCTTTCTTCTTCCTTCTTCCCTCCCGGGGCCGCCTCTTCCTCTTTCCTTCTTCTTCTTCCTTCCCGGGGCCGCCTCTTTCTCTTTCCTTCTTCCCTCCGGGGCCCAGCCCCTTCCGGCGCCGCCCGATGACGCCCCCGCGCGGCCGGAAGGCGGAAGTGCCGGGGCGGGGGTTCCGCGTTCGCGGGGCGGTGGCGGGGTCGGCTCGGGCCGGGCGGGGTGNACCATCGAGGTGAGAGGGGCGGCCCCGACCGAGCCCCGGCAACGAGCGTTGTGCCGAGCCGGGCGGGGAGGATGCCGAGGGGTTCGCTGATGTGTTTGTTTTTAAAAGAAGGAGAAAAAGGCGGTTGGGAGGGAGTGCCCGGGAGAGGAAACTGGGGGGAAACTCCACGGAGGTTCGTCAGCAGCTCCAGGCAGAGCTGGGGAGCAGCCAGAGTCACCCCAGAGAGGGTGGATTCTGTGCTGTTGGACTGGGGGTGGCTATAGTCGTTATTTAATTTTACCAAATGAGGCATTTCTCACAAAGAGCAGAGTTCCAGTTTTGTACTAAGGGCTCTGGGGGGAGTCAAAGGGGGATTAAAGATCTCAACGTTTACAATGCTGCTAGCTCTGGGTACTGGTGTTGTTAACTCGGGAGTGCACAGACCTCTGAGTCGCAGCCTGTCTGTTGAACACACACGAGCAGAGTGTTCTCCTCTCGTGCCCCTGTGCAGGACTCCTATCGGAAGCAGGTGGTGATCGATGGTGAGACCTGCCTGCTGGACATCCTGGACACGGCGGGGCAGGAGGAGTACAGTGCCATGCGTGACCAGTACATGAGGACAGGGGAGGGCTTTCTCTGTGTCTTTGCCATTAACAACAGTAAATCTTTTGCTGATATTAACCTTTACAGGTATGAGCTGGGCTCTCCACGGGGAGGGAGGGTGCTGGGGAAAGGGGTCACCCCCCCGCTTCAACCCCCTTTGCCTTCCAGGGAAGACCAAATAACAGACAAATATTGAATTTACTGCTTCTTTCAGAAAGGTTTTCAAGTTTATTTGTGCTCTACATTGATAGTTTTTAGTTGAGAGTGGGACAGTTACCAGGGTTGTGTTAATCAGATGTTTAGAGCATGCAGAACCCAGTCTGTTAAGAAGTCAAAGACAGAGTGAAGTCACCACATACCCCACATCCTGGTCTGTGTGTGTTGCTGGACTAACTGCTGTAGGTTACAACCCCCAGGTTCCTGCCCAGCTTTAGCACAGGGTTGTGCAGCACGAGGGTGTTTGAATGCTGAACTCAACCAGCTTTTGTGGTTAGAAAATACAACCTTTTTCTGTTTGTCTTTTTGAAGAGAACAGATCAAGAGGGTGAAAGATTCAGATGATGTGCCAATGGTGCTCGTCGGGAATAAGTGTGACCTGCCCACAAGAACAGTAGACACAAAACAGGCTCAAGAACTAGCCAAGAGCTACGGAATCCCCTTCATAGAGACATCTGCTAAAACAAGACAGGTAAGAGGGGTCCATTCTCAGTCTGGCTTTGTGTGCTAATGCAGAATGGGCAAACATTTTCCCTTGGGCTTTGTTTTTTAATCTATTTGCAGCTTCTAGCTCTTGAGCTCCCCCCTGGCCCTTAGCTTGAAAGAGCTGTGTCTGCATCACGGGGTTAGGCCACTGCACACACCACTTCAGACTGGGCTTGGCTCTTTCAAGTGGTGCTGTCTGTGACAGGGAGAGAGCTTCATCTGCTCCCCCTGAGCAGTGGTCAGGCTGTGGTTAGTCATCCCAGATCTGGTTGCTGTTTGTGCCTCTCATGAAGGCCAGTTAGGAGGTTGTTTGCAGAGAGAATTCCCTGGACTGATAGACCAGAGCTGCACTGCCATGTGTGCCCAGTCATCTGTGTTCCACCTTCAGCAGTGTGGAATAAAACACAGAAGGCTTCAAGAATTAAACAGCAGCCAGAAAATCCCTACAGTTCTAAACCCAGAGGTGACTGATGGAGCAGCAGCTCGTTTCCTTCAGGGAACCCCCCTACAGTTCCAACCTTCAGGGAACCCCCCTGCAGTTCCAACCTCTCTGCTTTCCTGGCTGCTGCCCTGGGTGTTTGGCTCGGAGGAAGAGCTGGGATCGTAAGCAGAGTTCTGCCCATAAGTGCTGGTTCCTTCCTCTGAGCCCTGGGACAAACTCCCTCCAGAGCTTCCTGGAGAAGTGTGCGGTAAACATGGGGAGGGATTCTGTGGTGGGTAGCAGAGGGATCTCAAAAGCTTCAGGAAGAAAATGCTGTGCCTGTGTTGGTGCCCCCAGGGCGTGGAAGACGCGTTCTACACCCTGGTGCGGGAGATCCGGCAGTACCGCATGAAGAAGCTGAACAGCAACGAGGATGGGAACCAGGGCTGCATGGGGCTGTCGTGTGTGGTGATGTGACAAGGTGAGCCCCGAGTGCTTCAGCCTGGCCTCCGTGGTGTTGACAAGCACGGCTGGGGAATGCTGGCTGCTATAGGTGGGATTTTCCCTATTGCACAACACACGGATACGCAGAGATTTAGATCCTGCAATTAGTAACTGCTGCTAACTGGTTTTTTCCACCCCGCCCCCCTAGGTAGGTAGCAAAGCTTAAGAAAAGGAAATTCCACTTACAGCAACGTGGAGGCAGCAGCCTGTGGATCTCCACTGCCACCTCTGATTGATTTGTACCTTTCTCTCCCGTATCGTTCGCCAGCGGCTCCTCCCGTTGGGAACCCTTTTGCCTGTCTGGAGAGGTGTCATTTCTTGTGCACAAGGAACACCCAGAGTAGAAACTGCAGTTGCTATTTGCTGCTGACTGATTGACTTCTGCACAGCTTCTCCTGAGCTGTGTTCCTCTGGAAGGTGCACTGTCTGAAGATTAACCAAATAAAATAATGCGAGTCACGAAATGTCTGAGTTCCCCAACTGAGTGAAATTATTTCCAGCAGTTGCCTCAGAGGTGGTGCTGATCACTGTGGGAACAGGGAGAGCAGCTGGGGGCTTGCACTGCCCCTCCACCCAAAGCTGGGCAGCAGCTAACTGGAGATGCTTTTCTGTTCCAGATGCCAAGACCCGTGGTTCAGATGTCGCTGCTGGATGAGTCTCGATGCCACTGTCTTGTGTCTCGTGCTGATGCCCTGCAGTGTTCTGGTGCCAGAGACCAGAATCTTGGTGCCAGTTAATTAGCACAAGGTCCTTTCCTGTGCTTCATCTGAAGAGAACATCTTTGGTGTCTACCTCTTGCTCGGCTAACGGAGCAGTCGCGTCCCTTGATGTTCTGGGATTCTGCTCTCACTGGCATCTGGGTTTGCTCAAGAAGAAAACCAGTTACGAGAAGAGTGAACTTCAGAGACTACATGCTGTGAAAAAGATGAGACTTTGCCTCTAGAGTAAAAGCTAGAAGTGATGTCTGTGCTGCCGGAGGGGCTCTGGTCCTTGGCAGGTCATCTCAGAACTGGTTTGGGCACCGTGAACACTCCTGTCACTATCAGATGGGGATCTGCTCTCTCCACCTGTACAGCAGATCTGCAACATTCCCACTTCACTGATCCTTCATTTTCTGTAATAAAAGGAGATACCTTTCCTAACTGAAGTGCCTGTTTGCTAAGAAGATGTGAAGTTGTCCCCTGCTCTCTTGGGTCAAGGACTGGAATTTCTTGGGGGTTCACTGTCTTAAGCAGGCAGGTCTTGTGTGGGTGATCTCTTGGCCTGGCAGGAATCTGTAGGCTGGAAGATCCAGCAGGCACTTGACTGTTGAACTAGGGAGAGGGTTGTTCTGCATCTGTTTCTTACTTTGTAGGTGCAACTGTTGATATTTCATACTGGTCTTCTGCAGCATTCAGATCTCTTCCAAGTTGGACTAAACTAGTCAGCTGCTCGTTGTTAACATGAACTGCCAACGTGTATGGGGAGCTTCTCAGTAGTTAATGTAGTGACTGGAGGTTAGTTAGTTTGGGCAGCTGCTACTCAGCTCTGTCTGTAATTTGCAAGTGAATTTATTCTGGATTATTTTACTGCCAGACTGTAAGCGTAGTGTCTTTAAAATGTCTCTCTGTAAATGCAGCTGGAGAGTCTCCTTGTCAGGGAAGGAGTGTGGGATTTCAGGTTGACTTTGGTTGTCCCTGTGTCCAGAAGTCAACGAGCTGTAGCAGGGAACAGCTCAGTTCTGGTGGCAGCAGCATCCCTGCAAGATGGAGGAGTTCAGTGGTGACCATGCAGAGGTGTATGATCCACCGGTGGGGATTCTGCACTTCTTCTAACACCCTCAGAGTAGGAGAGTTACTGCTGAAGCTGGGAGTTCTTCCCAGAACTAGGCATCACCTCATACAGTTGGGATGCACCAGAGTGCTCCCTGGTGCTCCCAACCTTCTGGCTTTCCTTGGAATGCTCTGTCCTTCCCTCTGGGTGCTGCTCTGTGTAGCCAGGCAGAGTATCCCCCAGCAAAACTGGATTCCCAGTTGCTCTCTGATGGAGGAGGAATGAGCCCTCAGCCAACAGAGGGAGCATTCAGTCAGCCCAGAAGATTCCAAGGGCCCCAGTTGCAGTTTGTTGGTGGGAGATTCATGCCTCTCAATCTGGAGTTCTCCATTTCACATGGGAATTAGAAACCAGTGAATACTGAGAGAATAAACTGTTCCTTTAATGTAGCTTCCTTCACTACTCATATTCTAAAATCTCCTCTTGGAATGAAGAGGATCAATCTGCATCACATTTTCTTTATCTGTGATAATCCTTATAAATACTTTTTGCCATTTGTTTGACTCTGGACTAATGTGATACTGATTGTAACCAAAACCACAACAGTTTTTTCATAACACATGATTTACAGCAGCATGCAGAGGGCTGGGCAGGGTTATAGAGAGCTACTGAGAGTTTCTTTCCTGGCAAGCTCAGAGCATGGCTGCCTGTGGCAAGGGGAAACCTGGCAGTTGATGGTTGAGGGTTGTGTAACCAAGTGTGGAAAAAACACCTCTGGATGGAGGTTCTTCATCATTTCCTACACAGCAGGGTGTGTTCAGCTGTCATTCAAAAACCAGGCTGTATCTCCAGAAGTTGTGCATTCTCAGAGCTGTATGGGAACTGGCAAACACATCTCCTTTCTCTTCAGTGTTCCCCTTCTCCTGGGCTATGTACAATCTCTAAAGGGAATAAGAACTGGTAAGGACAGGCCAGTGTGGATTGCACCCTTGGAACCTGCCAGGGGGATGCATCAGCTCTGGGGATGCTGCAGGGCTGGTGCTCCCACTGCCATGACTCGGTTCAAAGCTGAGGAGTGGTGCCCTGGGCTGGGTAGCAGTTGAGGGGGCTGTGGAAGGACAAAACCACAAGAACTCTGGGAAAATGGTTTAGAAGATAAGCAGATCAGTTTTCACACAGGACTGGTCCCTGGAAAAGGTGGTTTTGTAGATTTAGCCCCAGTGTTATCTAGAACTAATGCACAGCACTGCTCAGTGCCAGGCTAACTTCAGTATCTTACTGGGGAGAAAAGGCATAAACAACTTCCAGGTAAAATAGAGGGGGAAAAAATCAATACATAAAGCTCTTGTTCAAAAACTACAGGTGCCAATAATTGAAAAAAAAGAAACCCAAACAAATCCAAAAGGTTCCTGTTGTTCTGGAGTGAGAAGAGGTGTCTAATGAGGTAGTAACCCTGTGGCTTGTCAGTGTCCCCACCCCATGGTCTCATTCAGCTTGAATTTTGGTTTATTGTCACCAGTAGGACTGTGTGACCATGATGCTTAAGCCATCATAATTTTGAGTAAAATTCAAGGACTTAGAATTGGATTTCAAACAACTTCAGGCCTATGGGGGGAGTGGTGGCAATTTGAATTTCATTCTGCTCATTCTTGGGGTCTTCTCTGACTCCACAAGCCTTGAGTGACTGTTGGTGTGACCTCCAGGACAGGAGGCAACTGTTGGGATCTGGACTTTTTATCCAAGGGCTAATTTGTTGTTACTTTGTATAATTATTTGCTTTCAATAATGCATCTCTTTTAGTTCCAATTGAAGTAAATTATTTTGCTTCTTAAATAACTTTTTTTTTTTTTTTTAAATAAACTTTGAATTCTTTGGTTGTTTCTTTTGTGGTGGTGATCTGGGATGCACAACTGGCTCCTGGAAACCTTATCTCAGAGCTCTCCTTTCTCTGTGGGCTGCAGATGGAGTCAGACTGTCCCTCCTGGAAGGTGGCATGAGCAGCTGCATTGTGTGCTCACTAGCAGGGATAAGCAGTGATGTGCTCTAGCCTTGCTCCAGGGTTCAAGGTCAATCACTCTGTGCTGTTGTGCATCTTGCATTAGTGCTGAGTCTCTATTTGCAGTGGGGTTCCTCACCATGGTTTTTTGACTGTGCCTTTGGAAAGGATGCTGCAAACTCAGAAAGGGGGAGAGAAAATTCTTTATTTGATATTCCAAGAGTGAAATCAAGTTATGAAGGCACAGGTGGCTGCTTCAATAGCCAAGGTTTTCTTGGCTTACTAGGAATGCTTTTCCTCCACATGATTGTTTGGCCATTTTCCTTTGACTAGGCTGGGCTGGAATGAAGGCAGCTCGAAGTGTGGGGTTTGGAGCTCCTCTGAAGCCTCTGGGTGGGAATCACTCCCTTCCCAGCTGGAAAAGAGTGGGAAGATGTCTTGTTTTTGTGCAGCCCTTCAGTTGAGAGAGGCTGGAGGTCTAACTTTAGCACAGCATGCCCAGGCTTTACTCATATTTCTACCATGAACCCAATTAAGTTGACCCTGTGATTTAAAAAGCTAAGGGATCAAGAGACCTCTTGACAAGATGACCTCTGCACTCTAAAGGTTATTTTTGGTTTCAGATGTGAATCCCAAGATCTTGATACACCCAGAAAGGTTAGGGGCAGATGAAGTCCCTGGGGTAGAGCAAACAAGCAGGACCCAGTTTTAATTGACCTTAAATAGTTAATAAAGGGGTGTGGGGACTCACACTGGGGAATGATGAGGATAATTCCAACTGAAAAGTGCAATCAGCACAAGAGAGAAGACTCATTATGTATATTATCTCATATTAGAGGTCAAGACTGCAGCAGCATCCCAGCTTTGCTGCACCTCTGCACATTGCAGGGGGAAATCAACTTGTGTTATTGGGGAATATCTGGGAAGTGGGGCTAAAACTCCCTGAACTCTGGAGAATTTCTTAATTGTGACCCAGCACGTTTTGCAGTTGTGCAGCTCAAATACTGATCTTTCAGAAGGAGTTTTTGGAAGCTCTGGAAATTGCCTCAGCTGGAGCTGCTGGGCCAGGTCTGGGCTGATCTGACTTCTCTGGATAGTTTTGCCACAGGCTCCCCATGGACAGAATCTGTGACTTGTTATTTCTAGTCCTGCATCTAATGCCAGTAACTGTCTCATGATTTCAGACTCTTGGACAAAGGCTTTTCCCAGCTGCTGCTCCAGCACAGCACAGGCAGCCCTTCCTGCTCGTGTGATCCCAAACAGTGGTGTCTTTCCCAGGGGTGCCCATTTTTCTGCTCAGGGCTGGGATCCCAGTCCCCTTTCACAGCAGCAGCAAGGCTGTGCTGACTCTGGCCTGGGTGCTGGGCTGGTCCTGAGTGCAGTTTCTCAACTACATCGAGAAATGAAGTGCAAACAAAAAGGAAGAGGCTGTTTCAAATCAAAACCCTTGCATCCTTCTGACCTGTTCAGGCCTCTCACTTCCCACCAGGAAGCTGAGTCAGCAGCTCAGAGTTGCTCTGGCAACACGCAGGGCACTCCATTCTGGCTGTTTGCTTCAGCTGGGAGCTGTTTGCCCACTTCATGGGAGAGATCTAGGACTGGGGAGACCCCAAAGGCCAGCAGGGTCAGTGCCTGGATGCAGAGATGCTTCCCCAGCTGGTCCTCTGCTCTGCCAGATCCAGGCTCTCTGGGCAAAATCCAGACTTTTAGGTAGATCTCTCAGGGAAAACATTGTGTGTGAGCACATGGTTCATACCTGTGCCCAGCTCCTGTTCAGTGAGATCAACCTTGTGCCTTAGGGTTTCCTTCAAACCACTGCTACTGCCCAGAAGGCACCAGCTTGAGTCCCTCTGGAGAGACTTCCCCAGTCCACTTGGGAAAGGTGCAGCTGTCTTGGGAGGCAGCTCCCTGGCCAGACAACAGGTGAAGCTCTTCTGGATGTAAAATGAAAGCCTGACTGAAAAAAAAAAAAAAAAAAGTTAAATTTGAGCCATGGTTTCACCTGTTTCAGTGCAAGTGCTCATGGTGGCACTTTAAATAGTCTTCTAGTTGATCTCTGTTCTCCTTTTAGAGTGGGAGAGTCTAATTACAGGGAGGGGAACGTGGTAAAATTAGTGTTAGGCTGTTGTGCAGTCAGTCAGCTACTTGTGCTCTGGTACACTAGGGTCTTACTTGAGGCTCTGCAAACTTGCTGCAAAGATGTCACGGGTGAGAATTCCAGGTAGGTCTGAAAGCAAGGACTGAGAGAAGGAGCCCCAGGGCAGGCTTGTTGGCATGCAGCCTCTGAGACCCTGGAGTGGGATCTCTGCAGGACAGGGGGGTCTTGCTGGGGGTTTTGTGTAGTTTTCTTCCTGCTTGGAGATGTTTATTGACAGTGCAGCAAAGCACCAGCATTGTTCAATCCTGCTCTGCTCATCCTGGAGGAAAATATTGTTCCTCCTGCAGTGTGATGTATCCTGCCATACTGTCAAAGCACCGTGGGAGAGGTTGGAGGGATTGCAGGAGCCTCTGGTCCACCTGGCAAAGCTCAGGAGATGTGGGGTGCTGCAGGGTGAGGAGATGGGCAGCAGGAGTGGGGCCAGGCTCTGCAGAACACGTCCAGAGGGACATGTGATGGCCACTGCAGAGCCCTGGAGAAGACTGGCAGCAAACTGCTCTGATAAGGGCACATTCAGACTGGCAGCTCTGTGTGGTGACAGACACTGCCCTAGCACAGCCCTGCAGCATCAGTGGGTCTGTTGACCTACACGAGGGTAGTTTCCATCCCCTAAAGAGACTGAAGGTCAAACGAGGCATTTCTGGGATGCTTAGTTTGCAAATGAGTGTGTGGAGTTCAAATGCCAGGCAAGTATGTTCTGCAGGGCAGGCTTTGGGAAGTGATGCTGGAGCTCCAGTTGGGATTTTCTGGGCCAGAGGGTAAGGGCAGGAGTTGCACACCCAAAATGTTGATGTCACTGTATGACAGGAGTGAAAACCTGGGGAAATAGGGTGCCACAGCTGCCTGATCCTGTTAGTGAACGTGGAGATGTGACCATAGGCAGCAGGAGGATGACACTTGGCATCTTTGAAATCACCATCCACCCTAATCCTCAGAAAGGATGGCAAGTCATGGATAAAAAATAGCAAAGCAGCCCTGGTGCTCTGAGTCACTGAGATATTTGCTTTCTTGTTCAGTCAGGAGAATGCTGTTCTGCCCTCCTAAGGTGTTTCTGTGCTCTACTGCACCCCTGCACCTGGACCAAGGGGTAGGGAGAGACTTGCCAGGACAGCTCAGTCTTATTAGTCTGACAACTAAGCTGCTAGCTGCTTGGAGTCTTGACTGAGCTAGTCTGGGGTCTAGAAGATGCTGTTCCCCTGGGACAGCTGCAGGGAAACCCAGAGACTGCTGTAAGAGGAGCTCTGCCACGGAAGCTCAGGTTGGGTGGCACCTGTAAGGTGGTTTATTGGTTACACAGCACCAGGGCTGAGCTGGAGCAGCCCACACTGAACTCCCATCTTCATACTGTGCAGTGATCTGTACTGCTCTTTCTTTTGTAACTGAAAGGCTCTGACTAAACTTGCACTTTACTAATCCCTTTGTCATCACTGGTGTGATGCTTAGGCTGGAGGGCTTAGATTTCCAAGGCTCCATCACATGTTTTGTTTCTGTTTTATCTCAAACAGCAGAAGACAAAGGTGAGTGTTGCTCGGGTTTTACAAGCTCTGCTGTGTTACTGCCTAGGCATGATCCCTGGGGACAGCAGTGCCATGGTCATGGTGATCTTTCAGCAGTCTGAGAAGATGCTGTTTCCCAGCAGTGCCAGCTGTGCCCCCCACTGTTGGATGGAATGCTTCCAGCTTTCTTGGTCCTGTGCTATTTGTTACACCTTGTCTTCCCCCCCCCCGAGCTCCTCCCTGGGAGACAGAACTTGTTTTAGTGACATTCTTTCCTCTGGGGAAGGAAGTGGAAAATGCTGCAATTTCCCTTGCACCTCTTCATGCCTTAGTTGTTGTGTTTTGGTTGTTGTTGTGTTGGTTGGGGATTTTTGGGGTATTTTTGTTTGTTTGTTGTGTTTGTTTCGTTATCTTTTTACATTTTTTATTTTTAATAGAGATCCAGCCTAAAGTAATTTCATTTGAATGCATCCCACTCCTGGTGGGTTTAAGCCATGAGGGGCCAGTTCCAACACTTCATCTTTATCCAGGCTGATAAAGTCCCTCTTCTTCCTCCTTCACGTTTGCTGAGGCTTTAGCTGTTGGCAGAGAACACCTCTCATCCCAGAGTCCCTAGAGTCACCAGTAAAGCAAAAAGATGCTTTTTGTGTTCCAAGTACTGTTGGGGTCCATTGATGATACAGCAGCTTTACACCACCGACAAACTTTAGTTACTGAAAACCTGGTTTTGTGACATTGCACTGCTGAGAAATGGACCTAGTGTGATTTTTTTTT